>OZ038485.1:129491329-129503829 GCA_964036315.1 Acanthosepion esculentum
CAGAATCCTTCTGAAAAACAGCACATGTTTTAAGAATATCTACATAAAAAAGTAGATGTTAAAATTTGAATAGATGAAGAAACACTGAAATTCTAAAGGCAGCATTCGTTTTTGGGATTCGGTCACATTGCCCACACGCTGGCGTCACGTTGGCGTCACGCGGGCGATGCTGCCTTTAGAATTTCAGTTGTTCTGTTTCTGATTAGTCTTGTGTCTATCGTCTTTTCATGTTGACTTAATTATCGTCTAATCCTAAGTATGTTTCTAATAAGAATGTCCTGAGGATGGTCTACTAGACCGAAACGTCTGACGTCGACAGTAAAACAACATTAAAACAGTAAACATACATATTCGGATTTTGTTTTGCCTTTTCCATTATACCGTCGGATCTACATCCACATATTTGCTTACATATATATATATATATATATATATATATATATATATATATATATATATATATATATATATATATATATATATATATATATATATATATCAGAAGAAAGAAAATAGATTTAATTATATATGTGCTTATAAGATACCAAGGATGAAAGCTGTTTAGAAAATATCCAGAAAGATGGCCTCCTCAATCCTTGGGTAAACTATTCCCTGTTTGACCTCATCTATAGTTGACTAGCCGTACTCAAAACGCTTAGTTAATTGGGCTTCGGTGAATCTCATTAAACCATAATTGGAGGTTTTCAATTCTTAGTAGTCCTTCTCGTAAAATTGTGACCAGACAAGTCTATATGGCCTGCCCATAACTGCGGAGGGGGGAATAAATGGATTCACCCATCACGCAATTTTTCGATTCCTCAATTCGAGTTGATATCGAATATTCCACAGGGACTCCGTTACATGTTTATAAGACGGCATAAAATTTCTGATCCTTAGTAGTTTAATTTGATCATTAATTTGGACTCCATGTAAGTGATTAACATTCCGATTCAAGTGCATTGACAAGGGAGGAGAACAAAGACATTTCGAAAGGAATGGAATGGTGTCCTACTGTGAGCACTGCATATCGTATCATCACAGTGAATGTCTTAGCTACTGAAAAACCTAATCCACAGATGCCATTCTGGTCTCGTTAAAGACTACAAGAAAACCCAGAGATCACAAGACAGATTGTTTTATACACTATTTATTATCGGTCACTATTCCTACAATTCCACACATGTATATAATTCTATATAACTGTTTGGAATTGTATAATAATTCTACGCAAGTAACACATTTCAAATTTTATACACTTAATGGGGATTAGTAATACGTTATCACATCATGTCGGGTAAGTCAGCTGATAATTATTCATTAGTATTTACCCCATTATTGGCTTTATGGTATCCATGATATAATATCACATTAATTTACAGACAGAACAGAATAACTAAAAGGAATCGAATGACTAAGAAGCTTTGTTCTCAGGGATATTTTTATACCGCTAAGTCATACACAACATTATATAGACATATTTACACGCGTACAACAAAAATGAGAGTGAAAAAGGAGAAAAACAGTTTTAGATAAAATACTTCCCAACGAGAAGTGGAGCTGCCTGAGATTCTTCTGTATTTTTGGTGAAATCATATTTAAGAATCACGATTCGACCGGGCCGGATTCATCTGCTTTGAGTAATGGATTTTTACCAACATGAGGATTACGAAACAGATATATTTTCTATAATTGGTGAAGATATATTTGCACAGGAAAATGCACCATAGGCTTCTAAGTTGTAACCTATGACTGAGGAAGTGAATTTCAGCTTCATTCCGGCCGAGCAAAAAAAAGCAATTCCTCAATTTGACTCATGAATGTTGACTGAATGACCATTTTCGTCACACTTTGAAGTAACGTCAGTAAGCGGCCGTCACATGACCTACTTGACATCATCTTGAACAAGGGGAGATAATTCTTTTTTTTATTCCTGAGAACTAGTGATAACGTGTCATTCATTCTTTTTAGTGGACATTATAACCAAATATGAGTTATAAGGAACACTTTTTTATACGCAAGTGCAGTACGGAAATGTCTAGAAAATTATGAAAATTATTAAAGAAAAATTCAGTGATTAAAATACAATGTATGCATAACTCATGAAAAAAATCATCTTTATTTTAATTATTTCATTCCAAGCAAGGGGAAAATGCCACAAATCGCCTGGGGCTGCTGTGACTAAAACAAAATGAAAACATTTTAGAAGGTACCAGAAAGCCCGTCCCAAACAGGAAGCAATTCATTCACTTCTCCTCCAGTTCAAAAATCTACTCCTATTTCTGCAATTTCCATTCATAATTTTGTCGTTACTTCCCAAAATAAAGAATTAACATTTTACCAATCAAATGATTTTAATAAGTATGAAAGTTTATTATAAAAAAATCGTCTTTGAAAAATTGCAAAGCAAATCAACTCATATAACATCATTAATGTCATATTTGCGAATATGTATTGTTATGTAACAAAATTAAACTCAGTATAGGTTATTGGTCAATTGACAACATTTTTAGTGATAGCTAAATAATTCATATTGTTCTCTCTGGGAAGATATAATTCGGAACTACACACGGCAAGACGTCCTGAAATATAATTCTGAAAAATGCATTGATCTGAGATTGTTTTGCTGATAAATAAACATGCACCTGCAACTATTCTGAGAGGAAATAATTTACCGTTTCTAGAAAATATAATATAATCTGGTCGTGATCAAAACATTGAAAATGGCCAGTACTCTCAAACACACGACCCGGACGAGGTACGAGTTCGTGCGAGTACAACCACGACGAACACTTCCGTCAATAGTAACCCCCATCACATGGTATGAGACAACTCGTGATATGGTTTGCAGGCACGCTGGGGTCGTCTCCACAGACCGACTGGTAGATATTGGTGAGATATGAGAGAGAGAGAGAGAGAGGGAGAGAGAGAGAGAGAAAGAAAGAATCTAAAATTAACACGTTCCCCCACCCTCAGAAGTTGTCTAAAATGAATTAAACCGTTATCATAAAAAAATGTATTACTTATACTTGAGAATTAAAATATAATTACGTTTCAGAAAAATTATAGGTCGTTTACACAAGCAAGTACACACCATTTGAATTGGCGCCACCAAAATTCTTCAAACTGGTCAATAAATTAGACAAAAGCTCTCGGAAAGAAAATCATTTTAAGAATTTTTACACAAAATAAGGCCGAAAAATAAATCGCTTATTCGTATAGAAGAAAAATAAACGAATGTAAATCTGAAGGGAAACAAACTTAGTTATTTTAATGAAGCATATGTGTGTGTCTTTATGTATACGTATCTATGCATATATGTATTCAAAAACACCGGGAGAGAATATATTAAACGACAGAAATAGATAGTAGATAATATCTATGAAAATTTATATTTGTATGCAAATTAATTTTCGCTGTTCGTGATTTTAAGTGTAGCTTTTTGACATGGGTATCTCTCTCTCTCTCTCTCTCTCTCTCTCTCTCTCTCTCTCTCTCTCTATATATATATATATATATATATATATATATATATATATATATATATATATAGTATAGGTAATCGATCCGTTGGTATATAATCCGGGCGGTTTCTAGTAATATTAATTATTAAAACTGATCCACAGAGAGCTTGATGTTTTTATTTTAACAGAGCATATGCATTAGCACAAACACACTCAAAAATATATATACACACACACACACACACACACACACATATATATATATATATATATATATATATATATATATATATATATATATATATATATATATATATTTGTGTGTGTTTATGTGAGTCTTTGCATATGTTTGTTCTTATGCATCTATATCTAAATGACCCTAACAGTTATCATCATTTCATGTCCCTTGAGACTTTTTATATTATTTTTCTGTCTTCGATATCATTATAAATATAGTAATATCAAAATAATCATTTGTTAACTGGTGTATTTAAGTCGTTACCGAGTTGTACGTCTATTCACTTTAAGAAATGTTTCTCTCAAATTATCTACCGTGATACTAAATATTTTAAATGCTGTAATTGCTAAATTTTTAAAATGCCCAATATATTTTCATATATTTCTGCATTTTCTTTTTTGTTATAAATGGACAAAATTAAATTTTCACTTACATTCAGATTAGAATCTCTTCAGATATTTTAAAATAGTATCGTTTTTCATATAATTTTCACTTGATAATTTCCACTACGAATGTATTTACTTTATTTAGCCCATTACACAGGCTTGCAATTTATAAAAGACCTCAAGATACATAGATATTTTTCGACTCATTTTATTCAGACATTTCACGTGAGATCTTCGGATAATATTCGTATTCTTAGATAAATAATTCTTATTCTTTTATAAAATATTATAGCCAATACGAAATATTTGTTTTTAAGAAATCAATTGTAATGTGCTCGTGTTGTGTTTTTTTTTTCAGTATAATATGGTAATTAAAAAGGATCAAAGAGAAAGATAGATGAGAAAAGTTTATATCTGGAAAGGTACTAATATAGGGCAATTACTTCTTCCCTATGGATTTTCTTTGAAGGAATACATGAATATTTCATGTAAAGTACTTACCCAAATCTCAAAGCAATTCCCGACAACACACACACACACCGATAAATATATCCAAGTTAGGGAAGTGTTTTTGCTTGTGAAATATTCAGAATCCTCTCGTCCATAGATATATAATTATATATTGGAAGATATCATTAAAACTTTCAGCAAGTATTCTGAAGTTTAATTAAAGATCCCCTTAGTTCGCCAATCGAAGTTGAATTTTAAAAATTGTAATTGTAAATCATACACAAATATAATCCAGTTTTTAAATCAGATAAATACAAAAATATATTGATTTTTTCTTGTTTTGATATGTCGATAAATTTTGCCTGAATCCATTCCATTGATTGTATCACAGAATCTTCTTATTTGCTAAGTGTAAATAGACTACATTCGTCAACGTCGGTAAAACTATTTGTTCTTTGCAGGAAACAGAAAGAAAAACAACTTTGACTAAGGAAATGATAAAACATTCTCAGTTCTATCAAGGTGAACAACATAAATAATTCTTCCTTAAAAAATTTCTGAAGTTTTATTCATTAAAATACAGATAATGAATTTGGGTGTGATTTTTTCAGCACCCACTCGTATATATAAATTAGCTTTTGTTTGTAATTAATTAGCGTTTGCTAAGAGACTTTTAACATGATTCCGAACCATGCAGAAAACCTTTGTGTGTGCAAAATTCAAAGCTGATATTTATGACACCATTTGCAGACCGCTATTTAAAATACCGCCATTTGCAAGAGTTTTAATACCAAAACAATGAAAATATTACAAAGATGCAAATTTGATGGGGTTCAGTTTCCAGCTGAGCGTGAATTCGTTTCCCTTTCGACGTTTGTGTTATATAGCAAGGTATCTTGTACCTTCTAGCCTTGATGAGCAAGCCTGAAGAAATAGATTTGAATAGGAAACTAGTTTTAAATTAAAAGTAGTTTTAGAATTAGACAGCCTGCAGATTATAAATGAGAGTAAAACTTTTCCGATGTATGATCGTTGATTCAGAAAAAGACATATCATTTGAAATCTGTATACTTGGGTAAGTCGGTACTTTTGGGGGGCGATAGAAACTACATCTTGTAGCGAGAACATATTTTTAAAAAGCCTCACAAAAATTGATTTGTGAGCTCACAATATACAGTAATGAGGTAGATTCTTGCATGCCACCCACCATATTCCAGCTACATGACCTCTGTTACTAGATCAATATTCTTCTTAAATGATTTCAACTACCTACCCGGAATGATTCCAGCTAAACAACATGGGCTATTAAATAGAGTATTGTTGAATACGGGGACACAATTCACTTAATAAAAAAAATAGAGAGAAGCCTGGCAATAGAAATAATAAAAGAAAATAGATGATAAATATATAGTTAGCGAGGAAGACATAAGGGAATGAATTTTAAAAAATTATAATCCGTATATATAGAACGTATGCCTCGAACATGGTTTGGTCTGTGATGATTATATTTTTTTTCTTTTGGGCGTGTAACTCAGTATTAGCTGGTGCATAAAATGAGGTGAGAGACTCTTTTCCTCCAGTGAATCAATTTGTGCCTTCGTGAGATAAATCAATATATGATCGTCTGACGAATCTGAAATTAGAATTATAATATCAGACCGTCAGAGATGGCTATGTCACGAGCTATCTCACTCTATCTATAACTAACGGCGAATATACAAAAAAGATCAATAGGGAATATTTTTACTTATCAAGTAATAAAATGTCGGAATATAAATAATTCCATTATGACTTTAGGAACATATATATATATATATATATATATATATATATATATATATATGTGTGTGTGTGTGTGTGTGTGTGTGTGTGTGTGTGTGTGTGTGTGTGTGTGTGTGTGTGTGTCTGTGTGTGTGTGTGTGTGTGTATAGGAAGAGAGAGATATGAAGAAACTGGGATAGATAGATAGAAAAACTGAGGTAGATAGATGAAGAATCTGGTATATATATATACATATATATATATATATATATATATATATATATATATATATATATATATATATATATATATATATATATAAAAGTGAACATAGAAGTCAACACTTAGAGGCTGTCTGACGATTGCACTAGCATGAAACAGACTGTCACCTCTAAGTGTTGACTTCTATGTTCACTTTTATATTTACACACGCTCTATCTCTGATATTGAGCACTTTATCCGATAAATATAGCACACTTTAAGACTATATTTCTTCATATATATATATATATATATATATATATATATATATATATATATATAAATATAATATATATATATATATACATATACATATATATATATATATAAATATAATATATATATATATATATATATATATATATATATATATATATATATACATATATACATATATAGATAGATAGATGCAGAAACTGGGATATATATATATATATATATATATATATATATATATATATATATATATAGAGAGAGAGAGAGAGAGAGAGAGAGAGTGAGAGATAGATAGATAGATAGATAGATAGATAGAAACTGGGATAGATATATCGATAGATGAAGAAACTTTTCATTCATAATATCAGCATGTATTTTATATATGTAAAATGTATACACATAATACATGTTTAAAGTAGCGACAATAAATATGTATTTGGTAACAGGTCGATAATCGCTTTCGGTCAAAATTACATTCAAAATCAATGTCTATGTTTGACATTATAAATGGGCACCGATGGTCGGTGTAATGTAGGTGACACTATTGAGATTCTGCTTGTTTGGAATACGGATTAATATTGTCCACGCGAAAACCCTGCATAGAATTATGGCATTGGAGGTGCTGATAAAAAGAAGTTAAACAAGATAATTTTAAAGTCCGAAACAGTAATTAAAATATGTAGCGAGGAAAAACTGTATGTTTTTTTCTTTCTGTTAAACAAAAACGCACATAAGAATTGTTATGAGTTCCTGAAAAAGGCCGGAATATAAAACAGTAGAGAAATTTGAAGTAAATAATTTTGTTTTTGAAAAGTTGACGGTGGCTATTTGAAAATCATCTGTTGTTCGAGGACCGAATTTAAGTGAAACCATAAATGTAAAGAAAAGTAATTGCTGAATAGAATGAGGAGGCTAAAATATGGTTTGGAAAAATGTAAATAATCTGGTGTGTCTTTTGAAAAGTGTGTTAGCGGAAATAATTAAGTGGTGATTATGTAATTTCCTTTGAGGTTTGGTGAGAGGCGAGATGAATATAAACCAAACGGTCGGTTGAAGCGGACAGTAGGAGCTTCCGTTAGAGAAGGCTGAGACGAATCAGCAGCAAACAAGGAAGCTGATGAACTCACGTGATCTGTCGCCGAGTTTGCCTGACCTAACATCATGTGAGAATGCAACTTTTAGAAAAAAGTGGTACAGTGTCAAGATAGCGAGTCGAACAAGAAGGATTAATTTTTTTGTATCAACGATTGAAAATTAACCCAACGGCCTTCTTCATTATTTGTTATGATATTGAGATTGTCACCGGCGGAAGCATTCTTCTCATTTTTTATAGTACGGCTCCGTCAATTCGATTAAGCGATTAAGTGTGAAAGAAAGTTTGAACTTTACTGTGTTGGAGTTTTTGGGTACCTCGGTATACTAGTGAGCCAGCCAAAATGAGCTGACTCATTTCATAGTTCACCAATAGAAAATTAACCAATTAGAAGGCTCAAAATATTCACTAGGACGTGTATAAAGGCTGCCATGTTTTTTCCCCGAATATTCACTGTCAGCGTTTGATATCGAAGACTGAAGAATTACGGAACAGATGCTGCTACTATTGGTCATATAGTCAGATTCAGTAGAGTGTCTGACTTGTGAGTGGTAATCTTTAACTTTGTTTCATTGAACAGATTACATACTGTGCTGGATTCTATATTCATAGACTAGGGTCAACATACTGCATTATGATCAAAGAACGCAACATGGGCAGAGCAGATGAATGAACGAAGAAGTCAACAAATGACCATCAGTTAACAGGCACCAGTTCTGACCAATGTGGGAAAGACTCCAGATCGAGCCGGGCGGGCAGTGTTATATATGTCAGTAATTATACTCTAAAATAACTTTTTAAAAATATTATTTTAAGATTTTTATTAATTGTCATTTCTCTGAAAGCAAGTTGATCAAATTTCAAATCGAAATGGTGTGCTATTTAAAGATTTTACATTTATATGATAAAACGTATTCAGTTTGAATACAGGAGATAGATATGATTCCAAAGTACCAGACATTTCTACTGGCATTCTTTTCCTGTAATCCAGATGTTGTTACAGACGGAAACAGATGTCCATTTCAATTTCATTCAAACTGTGTATGTATGTTTGTGCGTCTATATACTAATTTAATGAGAAAATTAAAAAATAAGATTAGAAAATAGAAATTAAAAAATATTTCTATTCATAACCAAATAAATTATTAAGAGTTTAATAAGATTTTATAAGTATCTGATTATTTAGGGATTGAAACATTAAGCTTCATCGATGATCAATTAGTCAAAACATTTTTTCTCTTATTTTTGTTATGATATCTTACCCGGGATTCACATTTTGTTGCCATTAATTTTCTGCATTCTAGCAGCATTATCGTTTTCCCTGGGGGTGAAACGAAAAAAAATTCATTTCCTATATATTTTTTTTTTTTTTTGTTATCCTACATTTTCATTTTTATCTTTTTAATTCCTTCACCCCTAAAATTGACCATTCAATTTAATAGAATTCTTCACTTTCGGGTTGAAACGAAATCTCATATCCTGTATTTCACATCGAATTTTGTTTATCATACATTTCTAGAATCGTTTTTCATCCTTTTGTTGTACTCACGTATATTAAAGAATTTTTATTTTATCCATAATTACCATTTTTAATTTATTTTTGTCATTCTGCTTTTCCGTCGTCGTTCTTGCTTCATCTCCTCGTCGCCTAGACACCTTATTCCTGAATAGTGAATGAGATACGCGTTAGAGGCCGCATGTCCTTGTGCCAAACTAATAAAAGTTCAGTAAAAACCTGTCACCATGTTCTATATTTCCGGATTTCGCTTTCCATTTTGCTTCCATTTACTTCTTTGGTTGTGTCATTTATATTTTTAAAACATTATTATGTTTTTTTTTTAATCTTAAACTTACACCGAAGATGGTTACTCAATATTCTTTGGATTTCATCAATTTTTGAAGAATGTTTTAAATTCTGCGCTTTTTTCCGATTCCGTATTTCCACCTATCTTTCATATTATTCCTTTATCACACATTTTTAATCCATTTTCTACGGGTTTTGATGCCTACGCACATTTTTTAAATGTTGCTGCCAATTCTCATCTCCATCCTTCTATATTTTACATCTTCCCGCCTTTACATATTTCCATCATTTTTCTCTATATTTTCTAGCTTTTCATTTGAATTAATCTTTTGTTGTTCGTTGTAAATAATGTTGAGAATATCCTACGCAAAAAAGACAAAATCTTATTCGAATTTTTCCGCATCACATTTTTGCATCCTTTGGATTCAAATTTCCCTTATTTCCTGGTTTCCTGATAAAGGATGAGTCAACAAAAGAAACTAATCGAAAACGATAGCTTCTACATATTTTATCCCATACTGCTAATATAGTACATTATACGTAGGCATATATATATATAAATATATATATATATATATATATATATATATATATATATATATATATATATATATATATATATATATATATATAGGAAAATTTGCAAGAATAAAAGAAAAATTAAATGAACAGATTTATCGCATTACCTTGTCAGTCGTCTTAAACTAAACTTGTATAAAAGAACGATTGCTGCTTAAATATTATATATGAATATATATATATATATATATATATATATATATATATATATATATATATATATATATATATATATATATATATTTATGCACAAAGAGAAAGCGTTTTACATACTGAATATTTATATGGATTAATTCATATATATATATATATATATATATATATATATATATATATATATGAAGAAATATAGTCTTTTCCTCGCTACATATTTTAATTACTGTTTTCGGACTTTAAAATTATCTTGTTTAACTTCTTTTTATCAGCACCTCCAATGCCATAATTCTATGCAGGGTTTTCGCGTGGACAATATGAATCCGTATTCCAAACAAGCAGAATCTCAATAGTGTCACCTACATTACACCGACCACCAGTGCCCATTTATAATGTCAAACATAGACATTGATTTTGAATGTAATTTTGACCGAAAGCGATTATCGACCTGTTACCAAATACATATTTATTGTTGCTACTTTAAATATGTATTATGTGTATTAATTTTACATATATAAAATACATGCTGATATTATGAATGAAAAGTTTCTTCATCTATCGATATATCTATCCCAGTTTCTATCTATCTATCTATCTATCTCTCTCTCTCTCTCTCTCTCTATATATATATATATAAATATATATATATATATATATATATATATATATATATATATATATATATATCCCAGTTTCTGCATCTATCTATCTATGTATCTATCTATCTATCTCTCTATCTATATATATATATATATATATATATATATATATATATATATATATATATATATATATATGAAGAAATATAGTCTTAAAGTGTGCTATATTTATGGGATAAAGTGCTCAATATCAGAGATAGAGCGTGTGTAAATATAAAAGTGAACATAGAAGTCAGCACTTAGAGGCGACAGTCTGTTTCATGCTAGATGCAATCGTCAAGACCCGAGTGCTGTTATTTTTCTCGGCTATTTATATATACGTGTCAGTGGTGCATTGTGGGTATTTTGGCGGTTATTTTACCAGAAGTAGATTATTTCTTTATTTATTTATTTGTGTCAAATTATTTTACTTGTTTTTATTTATTTTTATTTTTATTTTTATCTTGTATATACTTATTTTTATTTATATACTTATTTTATTTATTTTGATCGGTGTTTTTATTAACGTAGTAAAAATTTGTCTATATAGATTATTGTGACTAGTCGATTATGGATTTTTTACCGGAAGACCTTTATTTATTTAATTGGGTCAAATTATTTTGCTTGTTTTTATTTATTTTTATTTTTATTTTTTATTTTATATATTTCTTCATTATTTTTATTTTGTTCTAACTATTATTTTTTTGGGAAAGTTTTTAATTTATTTATTTGGATTTATTATCTTTATTTGTTATTTCTAAACGGCTAGTTTATCGGTATTTCTTGTTAGTTTATTTATATATTTGGATGTATTTAGATCAATTTATTTTACTTGTTGTTTTTTATTTGTTACACTGTATATTTTCTCTTTTTGGATTTCGATTTTTAAGTAACGCAGTATATTATTTTTTATTCATTTTTTCATGGTTATATAACAGTTATAGCTATTTTTCGTCCGATTTTTTGTTTTCATTTTTATAGTCTAATATTTTGGTCATAATATATTGCTAATGTGTTTATTATTTACTTTATTAATTTTCTTTCTTATTTTTTATTCTATTTCGTCTGTTCTAACAAGTGTTATTTGGTAATTTGTTTGGATTAATTTATTTTTCTTATTTTATTGGCATTTTGCTTGTTTATGTATTTATTTATTTTTTCCCGTTTTCGATTTTTCAGTTCCGTAGTAAAAATTTATTTTCATGTCTGCATTTTGAGATTAGCTCGGATCTTTTATTTAATAATTAATTTTTGTCTGGGAAGGTAATGATAGCTATTTTTTCCTCCAAGCAAAGTTTGCAAGTTTTTGATTGGTTTGTAGTAGGCTGATGATTTATCCTCATTTTCCAATATATTTTTGGTGTGGTGTTCGTTTTGTTTTTCATTTCTCAGATATACTTAGAAAGCATCGAGCTGTTCGCATATTTATTATTTGTAAAATATGTTTTGTGTACATAATT
>OZ038485.1:129508829-129536329 GCA_964036315.1 Acanthosepion esculentum
GACGTGTTTTTCTTTTGTTGTTTGTTTTTTCTTTTGGTCAAAGAAAGTAATGTCTCATTTAAAGGAGAGTCTTGATTATTTTACTTTTAATCATCTATTATTCTTATATTAGCCTTTGTTTATAATATTACAATATTTGTCAAGTTATTATTTATTTACAATATTTAATATAAATATTTTTATAATATTTTGTTCATATTTTTTTATCTTTAAGTTAAGTCGTTTCTTTCTTTTTAATTTTTTTAAAAACTGTTTAGCAACTGTAAGGATATCTTGCTAAAAGTTAAATATATTAAGAACATTTAATATATGGTATTCGTTAAATTATTTATAGTGGCATGATTAATTCTATTCTATTTATATTTAAGAGTCACATTTATTTATTTATTGTTGTTTTTGCGAATGTGTTTCTAATTTTCGCAATTAGAGGAAAGCATTTTTGTAATATTTATTGTTTATCTTTGACTAGGGACTCATTATTCAAAGTTTATTTTAATAACATTAGTATTTGGCACTAATTTTATTCCTTTACATTTTTTTATTTATTAATTAATTTCAAAGTGACGTAATTTTAATTTTGTTGAAAAAAACCTTCCCAGTTTTAATGTTATATTCTTACGTTTTAACTACAAGTCAATTTTGTATTATTTATCTTTCCAATATTTTAAAAACAATAATAATAATAATTATTATTATAAATTATAATTGTAATAATAATAATAATAATATTAAAATATTATCATATAATTGATAATAATTTTATGCGTTATTATTATTATTATTTTAAAAGTATAGCAATATATTGGCACATTGATGACGATCTGTTTACTCCGACAGCCATTGTAATATATATACACATATATATATATATATATATATATATATATATATATATATATATATATACATATACATAACTCTTAGGTGAAGCATTATGATTACCTACATTATTTACATTATTCGGACTCTTATCCTCGTATTCAACGCCATATTCACAACATTTCGGCCGTTGTACACTCCAGGCTTCTTCACGTGATTGAAATTTCGAATCGAACCCTTTATTTCGTCTATCGGGGTAGATTGCTCTAGTTACACGTGACATGGCTCTTCCGGATGTCTCAGTTATTTCCCTTTAATTCAACTCTACAAGTTTGTTTCACCACTGCTGTGGCTTGGTATTGAACTGACAACTCTTTATCCACTGGGTCATTTGTCCTCAATGACACGTCGCCCAGTTGTTGGTTATATCCACTTACTAGACCCAAACAGACAATAACATACTTAATGACACTAATAAACCCCCTATATATGTAAGATACATATGTGATATTTTTTATTTTAGATAAAGATATTGATAAAATTACACAACTTAAAAACAAATTTGAAAGTCGCTTTGTCCTCAGATTTAATTTAGAACTTAATATTAATATTAAAATCCCATTCTTTGATGTGTTTATTGCGTCCAGCATTCAAAAATATACTATTTCTCTATGTAAAAAATAAAAACACTGAAATTAACTCGTTTCTTCTTAATTCTAATAATGAATGTCGCTAACGATATAAATTAGCCGTAATACAAATATTAATACAACGTACACGAATGATATCTTCTCCCAAAACCATATTCTATAAAGAATTACATAACATTAAAGAAGGGATTTTTTAACACACAAGCTTACCAGACTCCGTACGAAACATACTAGTAGAAAATACAAAGATAATAACCTCATCCACATGTAAGAAAGATTAAAAATAATGGAAGCCATAGTAATAAAAAAAGAAAAAGCCAACTCTCAACAATATTAACTAGGAACACGGCCACAATTTACTGTGTTCAGAAAATAAAACTTGCTCATTACTCTAGAAACATACACACAACACATACACCCGATTAAGAAGCAAAAGTAAAATCATCCTTGATAATGGCTAAAATTATATCCGAATGCGCACGGAATTAGAGAACATTTCGTCAGTTAATACACACTAAGTCCCCCCCAAATACTTGTTCAAACACAAGAAAAATTAAATCGTAGTACCTTGTCTTTAAAGAAACATGTCTAAATGAAGGACTCTATATATGTATATATTACTATATCTCTCTCTTTCTCTCTCTCTCTCTCTCTCTCTCTCTCTATATATATATATATATATATATATATATATATATATATATATATATATATATATATATATATATATGAAGAAATATAATCTTAAAGTGTGGTATATTTATGGGATAAAGTGTTCAATATCAGAGATAGAGCGCGTGTAAATATACATATGATGTATGGTCTGACGATTGCTTCTAGCATGAAACAGCCTGTCGCCTGTAAGTGTTGACTTCAATGTTCACTTTTTTTATATATATATATATATATATATATATATATATATATATATATATATATATATATATATGCGTATATACGTATATATGGTGCGTCTGCTAAGTGAAAATGTGTTATAAGATAAGTGTGAAAAATTGAAAACTTGGTCGTTAAATATTTGAAAAAATAATGGAATCAATTATCAAAGAAAATTTTGCAACGAATGCCAAACATTTGTGCTGCAGTAATCATGTCTAAGCGGGGATATTTTGACGAGAGCAAAATTTATTCATAAAATGATTTTTCTTTTGTTATAAAAATTTCTAATAAAAAATGTTTTGCTATTTGTTAACAATGTATAATAATTTTCTCTTATTTAAATTACAAAACAACCACTTTTGGGGCGAATTTAAAAATATACTAGAGGTGCTCTCAAACTTCTGACATCTAGTGCATATTAAAATATATTCTATATATGTTCATTTAAAAAAAACAAAAAAAACAAGAAATCCGAGTAACGGAATTCGTCATGTAAACGATTCGTCATCTTTTATAGTAGCCAACACATCCGTGAAGACAGTCATCATCGACTTTTTCTTACTGTGGTTTCGCTGGATTTACATCCCACGAATAGCTAGGGTCAGACCTCGTAGTAGAAAGAATTTAGAACATGTAAGCTCGGCGAATCCATATACATTGTGACATGAGTGTATAAATACTCAGCTAGAAATTCTTGGGTCAGGTTGCACATGTGAGATAGAGTAAATATTTTGTCTGACCCCTTTTCCCCCGGGACATTTCCCTGATCTAGAGTGACCACCATGCCCAGAAGCCAGATGAAGCCTTTGACACTGACCTTGAATCCCCACGGGAGAAAGCTATTAGTTTCTCCTGACAAACAAAGACGCGTTAACTTGGGATTTATCATCATAAAAGCGTCGCTAGTTTCGGCGCAGAGCCGACATTCCATCCGCCTGTTTACCTTCGGGTAATTTTCGTATTTACTTTCATCGTTGAACCAGGCCATTCCAAGAACCTTGTGCTGCGTGAGATTGTTCAGCCACCATTCGATCTGACCACACATATTCTCCAGGTAATGAATTCCCTTTTCTATTCAAACATGAGCTTCTCAACCTCTTACCGCTTCGTATGTTCCTTTCACTTAGCCGTAGAGGGCAAATCACGGTTAAATGCATTCAGTGTATTCCTACATCAAGGACTTCTCTATTTTAAAAATAAGGCTATTCCATATATTTGTGGTTAGGTACTAGCACGATGTGTTTTTATCTCAGGCGCCCTTGAAGAGGTGTTTTCAAATAGTTGCTCCGTTTTAAAAGCATACGCACAAAGGTGCGATGGATAAAATGTCGGCTACATTACGCCAAAATAAAAATAACATTGTCATCTCATTTTAATAGATATATTTACCAAGATTACATAAAATCATCTTGAAATACGAAAGAGTAAATTCACAATTGGTTTCAACCACGGCCCCCAGATGACTTCGAGATCTCCTGCATCTCTTCTGGACGGTCTCTTTGTTTCAGGGGAAGGCTGCCATAATCCTTGCCTTCAGTTCATCTTTGGTGTTACAAGAAGTTTTGGTGGTCTCTTAGTCAACTATGCCCCGCATATAATAATAAATGTGTTTGCAGTCTTAGGTGGTAGGTGGCCAGATACAAGGGGTGATGTACTCGCAGAAATTGTCAGACAGCCATGACACTGTTCTACTACTTGTGTGGCAAGAGGCAGTGTCCCGTTGCAAAACATTGGGTCTTCCAGCAGCTACGTCTCCCAGCAGCATTACCTCCTGAAAGCACTTGATGAGGCCCTCAGTGTTGAATATGAGGCCTTGTGAGAAAATGATTGGCGGTATAACGTCAACATCACTAGTCATCCCGCCAAAAACCTTCGCAGTCACCATTAGATTTATCGATTTCTTTTCGAATAATCTGCATTGTCCTCAGATGTCGTACTGGAGCTTCAGGCTCAAATTTCAAGTACTACAGCATGCTGTTTCCGAATTTCTAGCCGAGTGAATTGTGTCATAGTGCTCTTTTTCTTACAGACGGTGCTCTATAGACCCTGCTATACTTAGTAGTCGGCAAATATATATATTTAAAACAAAGTAACTATTAACAAATAACCAAATGTCCTGAGCAACTAGAAGAAGTTAGAAAAGACCATTTTATTCATATTGCCAACTGAAAATTACGTTATGTACTTTCAGGTGTAGAAATATTGTTTCTATTGTTGTTGTCACGGATCCGACAATTTCGTTTTTGAATTCTTGATACAGTTGCGTACATTGGATTGGGAGAGTAGTAATTGTGTTAGGAAAGGTGATATTTGGAAAACACAACAATAAAAACAATATTACCACACGTAATAGTACTTGACGTAATTTTCAGTCGACAATATGAATACAATAGCGTTTTCTAAATTCTTCAATTTTCCAAGGACATTTTGTTTTGTTCTTAATAGTTACTTTGTTTTCAATAAATTAATATCGGTTTTGCCTTGAAAATGTCCACATTGGACGAAACGGGTCGGCTAATAATACAGTTTTCCTATTGACTTTTATCTTCATACATATTGTCATTTTCTACAGGTTAACATTTCCTATCTATCTATCTATCTATCTATCTCTCTCTCTCTCTCTCTCTCTCTCTATATATATATATATATATATATATATATATATATATATATATATATATATATATATATATATATATAGTATAGGTAATCGATCCGTTGGTATATAATCCGGGCGGTTTCTAGTAATATTAATTATTAAAACTGATCCACAGAGAGCACGATTTTTTTTAAAGAGTATATGTATGTTTTACAGCAAAAAACAATAATTTTCTCAACATAGAGATAGTCCATTTGAAGTACAGAACGGCTTGAAATAGACTATTTCTATTATGTTGAGGTAATGTTTGTTTGTTGTTTTTTGCTGTAACATATATATATATATATATATATATATATATATATATATATATATATATATATATATATATATATATATATATATCATAGAAATCTATAGGTAATAGGGATTACTCTATTGGGGTATTTTTAATATAAAAGTATTAAAAAGTTAACTCGATGATGAGAGTTCAATGTATAAATTTATATACAGAGCAATATTAATAAATAATAAGGCAAAGACTTAATTAATCGTCTTATAATCGGTTATAAATTTATTTCAACGGTTTTATTGTAGATTCTAGTTTCTTGTCTTAGCTTATGAAAAGGAAATCAGTGTTTACAATTATGGAAAATAATTTATCATTTCGATAGATTTTTTTCGTGGGAATTATCTTATTCTCTCATTCTTCATTTCATACATGTCTGCTAGAAAAGGCCAGCGGAATAGATCAGTTAGATGTTTTTAGTAACCCCAAAAGCCTCATGACCTAAGGGAGTAATAACAGGAGCATGTCTTGAAGTTATATCGAATTAATCATGAAAATAATAAATATTGGCAGTAATTCATCACTAAATCGCTATATAAATATATTGAGACTTAGTGAGTGAGTGAGTGAATGAGTAAGAGAGTGAAATAGAGAGAAGGAAAGTTGCTTGATTAACTGAATTTGCATTCATACATATTTGAACATGTATTCCGGGGTCTCGTTTCCATTTTGTTGGTCAAAGATGTTCGAATTGGTAAACGTTTGCACAAATGTTTCGCATATAAGATGATTGATTATTCTAAGAGGCTTCCTGTCTCTTTCGAGGATCTGTTATCACCTTTGAGTAGACTTACTTTCGTCTAGAAATCTCTGCCCTCAGCCAGTCGGAAGAATTATTGGATTTCATGTAAGATTGTGTCTATTGGTTGGCTCTTTGGCAAATTGATTGCGCGCAAAGTGAGACTGAGGAAAGTTACCGATGCCAAAATCTGCATGAACGTCCATCTTAGATTTCTCGCAAGATTAGATTGAGCAAAACTATTATTATACAAGAAATATTTTTTTAGTTCTCTTTGTGCTCTTGTAATATTCATTTTTCTGGTTGTGTTAGCTAAGCTTAGGCGAATTTAGCTTTGAGGGTACTAGAATAGTTAAGCAATAAGTCAAAGTCAGAATCATTTATGTAATGGAATAAGATCCCTGCCTGTGGTAAATATCCGATCTCTCTCTCTCTATATATATATATGCATATATCTATGTATTTTGTGACCGAGTTGTTAGTACGGTCGTTTGCGAATATAAAACACGGTTTTGAATCTCGAAAATAGATAATGAATCGTTTCGAGTTCTGTAATATTTTTTCCCGCTTTAAAAATGAATGCATCAAGGTGTTGATAGTTATTTTATTTTATTATTTCTTCGTTTTAAAGGAACATTATTGTTTCCGTGGATATCGTCGATGGTAACGTCCATGATAATGGCACATTCGACCAAATCATGCTAATATTTTCCGCTGACATGATGGAGAAAGGTTATAGTGAATCAACTGATAGGGTTTGCCGCGAGAAATAAAATAGGAATAAATATGTTCTTTGGTTAATTCAGCGATTTATATTTGGAAAATTATATAATATATTATATAGAAAATAACCAAAATAATATTAACATAAAACAAAATCATTACATTATCCGATGGCTGTTGTAATACGAAAGAAGTAACAAACGTTAAATGAACTATCGTTCTCAAGAGTGGATTTTATATAGTAGTGTGCATAAAAATGAAAATTCAATAAATATAAAAAAATCCATTTTGACTGCTTGAATGTTTTGAAATTGGTTCCAGCAAACAGAGGAACGAAGGAATTAACCAAGAACACTTGCATAAACATATACCTAAAACAAAGTACTTGAAAACGAATCAAGCAACATTCGAAAGGGCGCAAGAAAAATAAAATAAAATGAAAATAATTGTGTAATATGTTAAATTTGCTGATTGATTAAATCGAACTAATTCGGAAATTTGAAAAAGATAATAAAACAAATAGATGGCCAGAATTTGTTGAATTTTGGTTATTCAAGCAAATACGATTGAAAGAATTTTCGCTGCCGAAATACACTATATATATATATATATATATATATATATATATATATATATATATATACAGTGTAACCCGGCTATAAGAGACCCGGATATGAGAGAAACCCGGATATAAGAGCGATTTTCTCTGGGCCCAAATTAGACCCTTTGTTAATGTATATATAATAGACCAAACCCGGATATAAGAGAAACCCGGATATAAGAGAAACTCGGATATAAGATACTTCTTTTCCGGTCCCGACAACTCTCTTATATCCGGGTTATATATATATATATATATATATATATATATATATATATATATATATGTGTGTGTGTGTGTGTGTGTGTGTGTGTGTGTGTTTGTGATTTTGATTTAAAGTTGTTAATATTAATTTTACTTTTAGTATTAAGGGAGTTTACACTTGTTTTTTTTTAATACAAAACAACAATTAAAATTAATAAAAAATGATCAACTTATTTCAGCAGATATTTATTATTATGCCTACATGTTACCAGCAATTCATTTCTCTTGTTTAATAAGCTAGTATTATATAAATGGTTTAAGATAATTTTTCAACAAAGCTTTAGACATAATATCCCACGTAATAATCATAATAACAGTATGTAGAAGCTTAAATGTTATAAAATAATACACGTGTTTTAGGGGCTTACTTAATATGTTTTATTCATGGTTCTTCTAATAGATTAACGTCACAACAGATTACAACCAAACGGAAGAAAGACATACATATTCAATTCTTTTAACATCACTATATTATTTTAATGTTAATACGTGTCAAAGGAGAAATGAATCGGCTCACAGTGGGTTGAATTTGTGTGTTGTGCCGTTTAGATTATTCGAATCTCTCTTTATATAATTCTTTTACAAAATTACCTGATTTTATATATATATATATATATATATATATATATATATATATATGTGTGTGTGTGTGTGTGTTTGTGTGTGTGTGTCTCTGTGTGTGTGTGTGTATGTGTGTGCGTTTGTGTACGCCTAGGTGCATGTAAACTGAGGAAAATTTCTTTAAAACAATTAAAATGAGATATTGTATCTTTTTAAAGATAAAAGCTAACATTTCATTAAAACAAATATATATATATATATTTATATATATACATATATATATACACATATATATACATATATATATACATATACATATATATATATATATATATATACATATATATATACATATATATATATATACATATATATATATATATATGTGCATATATATATATATATATATATATATATATATATATATATATATATATATATATATATATATATATATATATATATATATATATATATATATATATATAGGCACGACTCTTCGACAGAATTGAGTCACTCTCAGTCACTGTGTGTTTATCCGAATCTAAAAATAAACACGCTAAAATTCACCTCCATCCCGCACCGCACGCTGATGGCTTAACGGGTAGAGATTCCGACTGACGAAAAATCAGTCGGGTTTCGATCGTAGCTGGAGGCAACCGGACGTCTAGCCACACTGATGAGCTGTGAAACAGCGAAACAGTCTGTCTGTGGATGACAAAAATATATATATATATATATATATGAAGAAATATAGTCTTAAGATGTGTTATATTTATGGGATAAAGTGCTCAATATCAGAGATATATCGTTTGTAAATATAAAAGTGATCATTTGAAGTCAACCCTTACAGGTGACAGTCTGTTTCATGCTAGACGCAATCGTTAGGTCTGACTATTGCGTCTAGCATGAAACAGACTGTCGCCTCTAAGTGTTGACTTCAATGTTTGCTGTTATATATATATATATATATATATATATAGAGAGAGAGAGAGAGAGAGAGAGAGAAATAGATAGAGAGAGAGATTTAGACATCATATTTTCATTCAAGTATGCTTAATTTCAATAATTTAAATATTTTATGTTTATTTTATTTTCATCATCTAAAGTCCATCTATCAGTTTCTTAGTGCTGTTACGAAATTGTTAAGAAATACGCCGTAATTTTGGTAATTTGTTTTATTTTCCCAAATACTTTCAATCTCGTCAAAGTTGATATTCTGGGGTGAATTACTAAGAAAGAAATTACTGAAGTCGATAGATGTTATGTTTTGGGAAAATGCGCTGAAAAGTTTCGTGAATCAACGTTAACAATATATATGGGAGGTAAATTTGTTTAACTATTTTATTATTGTTTAAAATACTCAACCGGAAATTTTTTAAATACTTATTTTTTTATTCTTTTTTTCAATTTATGAAATCCAAACTGTTACTTCCACAGCTATTTTAAAAGATTGTTGCTATACTCATAATTAATCTAATTTAGTGTTGTTTTTTTTTTCTTATATAGAGCGCTTTGAGTATTTGAAGTTATTGTTTTTTTTTTTAATTTCATGCGGGATTATTCTTGTATTATCTGAAACGTAAATGCGGACAGGAATGTTCTTTTAAGCGTTGTGTAACAGATATTGAATCTGACATGTGTAAAGTAAGTCTTCTTGATAGTGTCGTCGTCATGAAGCAACATTTAGATTTAGGTTTTTGTCAGAGATAAAATCACCCAAAGTACATTTAAATTGATATATAATGTTGTTAATTTGCAAAGCGTTACTTGACGGAGAAAATTTATTACGGATGCTTAAGTTGGCTGTACTAAATTAATATAGTAAATAATTAGTTATATTTTTTAATGGGATCATGGAGGAATATATTAAATATATGAGTGTTGATAGGAATTTTTCATCTTGTTTGTTGTTAGTGTATTTCATTGCGGTTTAGTAAGTTGATATGTGTAGGGTTATTTTATGAAGTATTATGCAATTTTGGGTTCATGCTAATATTTCTAATAGCTCGTCTAATTTGTTCATCAACAATGTAATTAGAAAACTTATTATTTATGAGAGTTTGTTTATTTATTCCATGTAGAAATCTTTTTCTTCGAAGAGTTAATTTTTGCACGACTTATTCAATTTTATAATAGTCAGAACATTCACTTTTATATTGGTGAGTGCAAGTGTTTCTGCGAGATATTTTTTTTAATATGGAGAGGTAGTAAATGTATTATTATTGGTGTCTATTAATATATCAGGAAAAAATTATTTTGTTATTGTTAAGTACATATGTGGATTTAAAAACGGAATTGTTTTGGAAGCCTTTGTATTTCAAGTATCTCGTATATGGAGGTTTTTTTAGTGCTGTTAAATATTTTATTTTCACGGTTAGCAATGTAGAAGTTACTAAATGAGGAAAAAAAGAACTGAACCTATAGAATTGCCATTTATCGCTGTATTAGAAGTTCTTTTGAGTGTCTTAGAATGGCACCTCATTGTTGCAAGTCAAAAGTAATTTCCGTAATATGTTAGGTTTAATTTTTAATGGCGGGAGAGATGGATTGTTGTAAATATTCTTTATGATTATAGCAATCGTTTCTCTAAGTAGGACATTGATAAATAAACTTTCAACATCTACTAAGGCTATTGTTTCTACTAGAAGTTTCCTTAAGGGATTTTTTAAAATGGTGGGATTATATATAAAACATCTCGCTCCTACTATCAAACTCATCTTATTCAGCAATGGTTATGGGGTGGTTTCAATTGTAAAAAAATGCAATAGAAATATTCGAATTCCAGCCGCACTTAACATGCGAAGCTAGGAATAAACCCTCCAACTAGTTTTCACATCAACGCAACAACACATCATACAATCAAACATGAAGAGAAATTAACTACACCCCCTAAAAAACACCTTGAAACTGGAAAAAAATTGACAGAAACGTACTTCAGATAATGGACAATACGAGTAGTTTTTGCATGTACTTGCATCAAACGGAATAATGAGAGAATGCTGGAAATGCTAAAGGAAAATGAATTAAATTTTCTTATACTACGAAACGTGATTAAAGAGAGGTTGCTGCCGAAATATACAGTATATATATATATATATATATATATATATATATATATATATATATATATATATATACTGTATATTTGTATATATATATATATACTGTATATTTGTATATATATATATATATATATATATATATATATATATATATATATGGGGGGATGAGGAGGTTTTTGGGTGTGGGTGTTTGCAGAAAATTGATAATGATAATACACTGTACACTTTTGAATACCTTTCCATGAAATTTTGAATGAGCGTTTCGACTAATTCTTCCTCCATTTTGAAATCCACCATATTTGTGTTTGTATTCAGAGATACTATTATTTATTTTCAAAATTAATTATTCACTCCTGGAAATATGTTGTTCACGATCTAGCCTGCAAGTAAAACAAAATTATATGACATTGTTTAAATATATAATCAATGATTCGCTTCTAGACCGCTTTTATTCATCTACACGTCTGGTCACGTTGTCTCTTATATAGCTTCCTAGGTTGAATTTATCTATCTTATTTGTATGATGTATCTTTCTTTCTTTTTTTCGTCATTCAATAGGTACTTCTTTTTCTTTCCTTGAATATATTTTTCTCCATTATTTTCTTCACCTTTTATGAGCATCGACGTGTTCATCCTTTAAAATAAAATGCCACAAGAAGTTCAGAGTTATATTTTTATCCACTCCAGACAAAACCCTTTCTTCGGCTCTAAACTCTTTGTTTTTCATATCTTGTAAGTATTTCCATATTCAGCCACGAATAAAATATTCCTGAATATAAATACGTTTAAAATATAGAATGTTGAAATTCAGACTTACAATGGACTAATGTTTTTATTTTTAAAAAGAATGGCAACTTCGTTTACTGTAAGAACCAACAAGCAATAGGTTATTTTCATCTTTTCGTTGAATGGAACATAGCAACGATTTATAACTTTACAGAAAGTAACATTGATGTTTTATTGATTTGCAAATCTCCAAATTATATCAAAGTTATCTTAATGTTGCTTCTTAAGCGAAATACTAGGCTAACAATGCTACACTGTTATATTAAGTAAAAAATTTAAAATATTTAAATTTTAGTGGTGTTGCAATTATAAAATCTCCTGTAATTTCGTTGTGACTTTCACATATTCAAAAAATTTGCTGACTGATTTCATCATAATAATATTCTATAGATATCACTGCGGTAATTTTATCCTTCTGTCGTATTATACATGGATATTTCTGGATGTGTTCATTCACATTTCCCTATTACTCGATTTTATGACTGTTCATATCTATATCTATCTATCTATATATCTATCTATCTATCTATCTATCTATCTATCTATATATATATATATATATATATATATATAAAGTGAACATAAAAGTCAACACTTAGAGGCGACAGTCTGTTTCATGCTAGTGCAATCGCCAGGCAAGTTGCCTGACGATTGCACTAGCATGAAACAGACTGTCGCCTCTAAGTGTTGACTTCTATGTTCACTTTTATATTTACACACGCTCTATCTCTGATATTGAGCACTTTAAATAAAGCACACTTTGAGACTATATTTATTCATATATATATATATATATATATATATATATATATATATATATATATATATATATATATATATATATATATAACGCTTCCCAGATATTTAAACTTACGCGTCTGCATGACTCTAGTGTTTCCGACCTGCAAATCGCATTCCGGTCTCATCCCATGTGCTACTGGCCATAGCATTCTTTTTTTTACAGGTAATAGTAATTTTGTCTGACATTAACACGTTATGATCAGCATTATGAGATTCCCATTGTATAGATTAATAAAGTGTCAGTGATAAAAGGTGATTTTGTCTAAAGAATATTTCTATTTTAGTTTATTTGCTCAACTCATTCTCTGCCCATAACATCTCCAGCTTGACTTGGTTCTAACTTTACGTTTCCTTTGACAATTACTATTTATCTTGAACGACTGCTCAAATATTTTTTAGTTGTTTAGACATTTAGGTCCCACTATAATTATTATTATGGCTATTGTGATTGTTGTTGATATGGTTTTGATAAAAAAGGAGAAAGATTTTGGTGAAAATCATAGAAAAACAAAAATAATTTTTCTTCGCAGCTAAACGCGTCTTAAATAAGATAATACTCAACTTTAAATTTGTCTATACTCATAACCGCTAATCCACTGATAATATTCCAATAAAGCTACATATTCTAATATTTTGGGTCTTCATTGTCTGATTTCCACGAGTCTTTCATACGTATATTTGTATCTATTTACATTATTCGGACTATTGTCCTCATCTTTGTCGCCATAGTTATTACAACTTTTCGGTCGTTGTACGCTCCGGCCTTCTTCAGGTGAGTGGAATGTCGAACTGAACACTTTATTTCGCTCACTGAGGTAGACTGTTCTAGTTCCTCCTGCCATGCTTAATGGGTGCCAGTTTTCTGCTTAATTCTCTCTCCAAGTTCTCCAATGCCTTAACCAGGTATTGAAATCGCACTCTTTGTGTCCTGTCACTGGATCTGACTAACGCCTTTATCCACTGTGCCATAGTGCCACTGTGGATAAAGGCGTTGGTTAGATCCAGTGATAGAACCAAAAGAGTGTGAATTCAATACCTGGTTAAGGCGGTGGTGAACTTGGAGAGAGGAATTAACAGGAGATAACTGATAATTGATATGCATTAAACATGGCACGTGGAAGTAGAACAGTCTACCCAGTGAGCGAAACAAAGGGTTCAGTTCGATATTCCAACCACGTGAAGAAGGCCCGAGCGTACAACGCCCGAAACGTTGTAATAAATATGGCGATAAAGAAGTGGACAATAGTCCGAATAATGTAAATAGTGTGCATAATACCTCTTCTCAGAAATATAGACAGATGTGCAGTTCGACATTCCAACCACCTGAAGAAGGCCCGAGCGTACAACGACCGAAATGTTGTAATAAATATGGCGATAAAGAAGTGGACAATAGTCCGAATAATGTAAATAGTGTGCATAATACCTCATCTCAGAAATATAGACAGATGTGCAGTTCGACATTCCAACCACCTGAAGAAGGTCGGAGCGTACAACGGCCGAAACGTTGTAATAAATATGGCGACAAAGATGAGAACAATAGTTCGAATAATCTAAATAGTGTACATAATACATAATCTCAGAAATATAGACAGATAATTTTTGTATCTTTTTACAGAGGGTTGTTTGATTATTATTTCATTTTTACGTGTTATCAACAATTTATTGGTTATTTAAATACGAAAATTATTTTGGATTTTAATAATGATTCTTTTTATGAGAGCGAATCTTGCATAAATGATGATTCTGCGATAACAATAATTTTCTAGATACAATTCCTACTATATACACCATAGATGGGGTGAAAAATATATTCATATATCACTCAAGGATATTTGAAGAGAAACCCGAGGTAGTAGATAAATATTGCAAGAACGTTATCAAAATATATCATAAGAAGACATTCGGTGCAATGTCTCAACTCTTTGATATATGTACGTTCTGAATATATATTTAAATACGTTATCCATCACTCGCCAAATTAATTATAGCTAAAAAGATATGGTAGTTAGGTTTCTATGTTCATGTCTGTCTCAAAATAATTACTTTGATAATAGTGAAACAGTCGAAATATTAAATGATACAAGAGCGATAAATAGAAAGGTGGAATATCTGGGATCATCGATTTGCACTAAGGATATTTTTTTGTTTTTACTTTCATATTTCTTATGTGCTTTACCGGTAATTGGAAATAAATTAATACTGTTTTTGAATCAATCTGTCTCTTACTTTCTGACAGTCAGATTTTTTATTGCAAACACAGAGCTTTCGAGTAGGGATAAGCAAGAATTAAACATTTGAACCGAACATTTATCCTTTTCTATTTGAAACATTGATATTTTTGTATTCTCCCTGTATCTGTGTGTCTTATGCGCGGAGAGAAACAAAGAAGAATCTACTTTGTCCTAATTAATTGTAACAAAATGAATAATTCCGTTATTATTTAAATTTTTGTAATCTTCCCGAAGAAAACTTTTCAGTGCACATGTTTGTACTTCGTGTGTCCATTCCACGAAGTCTTTCCTTGCAGACTGATTACAGATTCTCGATTAGATTTAAATCAAGATAGTTTCCAGACCAGTCTATAGTATTTTGATTTGCTCACAGGTAAGGCTTGCTAGTATGCTCGTGAAGCGTTACCATATTCATGTTTCCTTGCAGTAACGTCCATCGCAGACAATGGTTGTAGGACAACTAATAGATAGTCGAGACAATAGTGTCTGGACGTGATAAATATTTGAAGCAATCACTGATGACGTAATATATTTCAAGGTCAAACAAATTTCATCATACCCCCGAAAACAGATTCATATTACTGCACACCACTGCAAATAACCCCATCTGAGGAAAAACAGAAATCGATTGCATTCTGTCACTCAAAAAGATCGAAAAATGACCGTATGGTGACAGAAAGGAAACTAAAGCGGTTGTTTTAATTAACTTGCTTAAGGATGTATGTACTCAGGTATTTCATAGAACCCAAAATTGGAAAGAAAATGTGCTCAGTGAACACATCAAACTCGGGACGATAATCCTCGCTTCGAGATTAATGATTCTAGATGCATTGATACTAACGCAGGTTATCTACAAGGACCTCTCATGGGTGCTACGCTGTTTCCGATCTGCATAAATGATATTCCCCATCAGTTCCCAACTAGGTATTTATCCACTACAATTTACTCCTGTTTCAATAGCAAATCAGTCAGATCTGACAATGTAAACCTAGCAGATGCTCTTGAAAAAAAGATCAATTAGAAAATGGCTTTTAAATCTTGCCAGTTTCCAAACAAAACTGCTTTAATTTCACAACACCCTAGTGATCGTTTTCTGTATGCCATCACGATGGCTGACGCTATAATCCTGCATAGCAACACTAAGCCTTCTTGACCTAACGTTTTCAACTTACTTAAAGTGGGGCGTGGTAGACTGTTAATACAGTCATAGGCACAGCTTCTGCGGATATTTATGCATGATCAGGGTTAAGGCCGGTTAAGATCGTAGCGATCGAGGAAACAACCTATTGAGATTCGGTTCCACAAGACAGTAGTTCGTGCGAAGAAGATGTTTGAGTGGAACTTACATCTCACCAGAGAAATACGAAAGGAATGTGTTGGTTCCCTACAGTGTGTGTGGTATGGCTGGTTTTATACGTGAAGTTTAGGCCCGGTGGAACTAAGAAGTATAGTTCCTCTGAAGCCTCTGCATGGAAATAGCGATAGTACAGCGATGGGTTTACGATGTTTTGTCGCAGAGAAACTGCTTGCTGAGTGGAAAATTTTTCGTCAACTACAAGGACGCAGAGACAACTTTTGCACTTTATCAAGAGTCTAAAGTGACAACTGGTCATCTTACGCCTATAAATAGCAGAAGTACCCTGTTGTCGGCCTTTAGAAAACACAGACAATGGTAGGAGGGCGTGAGTTACTTGCTGGAGCGATAGTGGGAAAAGAACGTATTTACAGCATCTTAACGCATGGATCGATGTATAAGATCCACTTGAGGTTTTGACAGCTGGTGCTGGTTCCAGAATATTTTTAAGCAATTACCTGAACGGGAAGCGAGTCTTTCATGTTTGCACCTCCATCTCTATTTATTCATGTGCGACAGTTATCCATGCAGCAGGTCAAAAGTCAAAGATATCGGAAGATTAGGAACTGATACTTCTTGACATCGATGCTATAGAAGAGCAGGCAGAGCAATTTTAATTCATCTGTAAATTCTATCTATCTACTCTCCCACTCTTTCCAGTCACGAGATCGTATAGAGGTGTCTATGGAGCCTACGTCCGTGATGAATTATTTTCTACACTACAATTCATTACACACAAATAAATCATTGAAAGTCTTCGGCTAATATATTACTATTTACATGGAAGATGTTCAAGCGAACTGCATTCCTTAGTTTTACCATCGCAGCTAAGACCCGCCATGAAACGCACATTACAGCGAACCGCCTTCATTCCCTTCGTACTAACCTTGTTAAGATGTCAGTTCCACTCGGAGATATTCTTCCAACAAAACCCTACTTTGGGGAACCGACTCCCAACTGAATACTTCCCCATTCACTCCAATCTTAACTTGTTCAAGTCTAGATTTAACTTTTATTTTCCCCATAAACCCTACTATAATACTATGGTAAGATAGATGCTCAGGGGAATTAAATTCCTGATATTATCCTCTATCTTTCCACGAGCTAGATATTGCCAAAAATGAACTACTACTGTCTTATATGGCCAGAAGCTTCCCAGTCTTCATTTTCCAGTCACGAGTGTGTACAGAGGCGGCTATGCAGCCTTGTCGGCGATTAATTATTTTCTACCCTACAATCGAATCATTGAAAGTCTCCGGCTAATATATTACTATTTACATGGAAGATGTTCAAGCGAACTATATTCCTTAGTTTCACCATCGCAACTGAGACCCGCCATGAAAAGCACATTGTAGCGAACCACCTTCATTCCCTTCGTACTAACATTATTAAGATGTCAGTTTCGGTGCTTTTCTTCCAAAGAAACCCTACTTTACGGAATCGGCTCCCAATAGAATGCTTCCCCATTCACTCCAATCTAAACCTGTTCAAGCGTTTAACCGGTATCTTCCCCCAGTTACACTACTAAATTACTATTTACATGGAAGATATTCAGGTGAACTACAATCCTTCGTTCCACCAGTTCTAACTATCGAATGGCATGCACATTTTAGCGAACCACCTTGAAGGTTTTAGAAGAAACCACTCCAGAACAACAACTCTGAATTCGGTTTGACTTAAGATTGGCAAATCCACCCTGAAAAAACAAGTTGCTTGAGAAGCGATAGCAACATAACCTAACTTCGGAGGCATAAACTTGTAGTCCACGGCGAAGTTGGCAGTCAGGAAATGAATGAGTATGTTTAAATTCGTCGTTTCCTTATAAGAAACTTTCGGCTTTCAATTAAGGGTGTAGTTACCGTTCCTATAGTTTGGAATTTATAAAATCTTTTTCTTAAAAGATGTCTCGGGAAATTATACTTCGAAAAGCTCACAAATTGTTATCACAACTTTTTAATACACCTGGAAATTTCCCCACAAAGCTTTTGTTGTATGTAATGAGGGAGGTTATAGAATTATTTTTCCTTCTAATTACTTTTGCTACGCACTTTGCTGCTGTTGGAATGTTCAACTGATGTGGGTTTTGTCATTTAGCGAAGCTAATTGTGATTTTGTAGTTTGGTTTGGTTTGGTTTACGCCATATCAATCTCAATGGGTCATTATGCCGACAACTTTTTTTTTTTCCTGGTAATAGTTTTGTTTTGACGAAAATCTATTTTTGTATATATTTTTTTCCTCAAAAATGTATAGCTGGTAATATTTTTTCAAAAACGTATAACTGGTAATATTATTTTTCAGAAAACTTATAGCTGGTAATATTATTTTTCCGAAAACGTATAGCTGATAATATTATTTTTCAGAAAACGTATAGCTGGTAATATTATTTTTCCGAAAACGTATAGCTGATAATATTATTTTTCAGAAAACGTAGAGCTGGTAATATTATTTTTCCGAAAACGTATAGCTGATAATATTATTTTTCCGAAAACGTATAGCTGTTAACATTATTTTTCCAAAAACGTATAGCAGATAATAGTTTTTTTCAAAAACGTATTGCTGATAATAGTTTTTTTTTCAAAAACATATTGCTGGTAATATTGTTTTTCTTAAAAAAAATATTTCTGGTAATAATTTTTTACAAATTATTTCTGGTATTAAAACATATTTTACACTCCTACAATGACTTTTACCTCAGTTTCTGGGTTAACTATTTGCCCATAGCTGGGACCCTTACAGGTGCTACCACCCCGGGTCAGGGTGGACCTGGGAACACTAGCAATTAAGAGGAGGTTCCACGCTCCTCAGAGCCTCCTGATCAGAGGCCTTGCTGTTGGACGTAGTTCATCGTCTTACCCTGGACGCGGATGTAGTTTATCGTCATACCCAGGACGCGTGATTTTGTAGTGAAATCTTATAGGGTCTGATGAAGTATTATCTTCTTTCAGACTTAAAAGAATTAATTAGCTTGAAGGCATTTTGAACCCTTGATATGAGAAAACAGTTTCATTCAGCTGATAGTCTCGACTTTACCGGGCGAGTTACAAGCCATGAATGAAATGCTGAACGGATAAGAATTATATATGACGCGATAATTTCTTGAAATTTTCGAACTTGTCCTTCAGTTTTATTCTGAAAATTGTTTTGGGCAATTCGTTTTTAAGTTCGTTATTTATTTATTTGTTTATTTGCGGAATATCAACACTTTATGGGCTATTTAATACCGGAATTTAATTTTATTGGAAAAATTAGTAATTTCATTTATAAACATGCATTCCTGGTAATTTTTTCTGTGTATTACTGCTAATATGTTTTTCAAAATGTATTGCTGCTATATTTTTTTCAAAGATTGTATGACTGGTAATTGTTTTACTGTGAAACTGTATTGTTGGTACTTTTTACTATAAAAATGTATTTTTATATTTTCATGTAGTTTTGACCCCAGTTTGGGGATTAAATAGTTGCCTATAGTTGGGAGGCTAGCAGATACTACCACACAGGTCAGTGTGGATCTGGGAAGAACAGAAATTGATTGACGCTCCTCAAAATCTCCCAATCAGAGTCCATGCTACCGGATGTAGTTTAACGTCATAACCAGGAATGTTTAAGTTCGTGTAATACCAGTGGTATTATGTTAAAAATTTTGAGGCGGGTGTGCAGATTCATGCTGAGATTTTATTCTTCGCTAGCCCATTACGGAATCTATATTTGCTTAATTAATGGGGGTTGTTAGCAAGTCTGCTCAGTTTACTGGCAATAAGATGATCTATTGATTGTTGGATGGGATTGCTATGAGCAGGCCTTTGGGCCAATCATTAGACAATGTATTATTTGTTTCCATGAGTAACACCCTTTTTAAATACACCAATAAAACAGCCTGATTCTGTTCTTTACACGGATAGGGATTTCTCTCTCTCTTTACATGTCCGGCGGACTATCTTTCACAAGCTCATTTTCATTATTTTACTTTTATGTTGCTCTTACTTTTACGATAGAGATTAAAACTAATTTTCTTTCGTTACGTGACGTTATAGTCGTAATTATGTCAATTTCTAAAGCATTTTTATTTTTTCTACATTTTATTTTAGCTGGGATTGCTTTAGAATTTATTTCATAATTACTTTATAATTTTCTACTTTATACTTTCTTTGGGATTATTTTATAATTTACTTCCTAATTAATTTATACTTTTCTACTTTATATTTTCGTTCGGGTTACTTTACCCCCACACAGTTTAATATACGTCTTGGTGCTTTGATCTGTAATAATTTGTATCACTTGTTAATTATCAGGTGAGTTGTAATGAATGGTTGCTTGAAGATCCCTTGGTCGATTATTTCAAAAAGAAAAGAAAAAGTACATTTATTATTTACTAGACTAGGGTAGACTTTAGGCTAGCACCTGTGGAGGGCTTTTGGGTTTGCGGTCTTTTGACTTCAGCGTCCTACGTACGTAAAATTCATAAGACTTTAGAAATACTATTTTTTATCTTTCTTTGACACATTAATTCGACATAATCTTTCCTGGTATACGCAAAAGATCTTCGTAGTTATTTTTTATACATTCATCTTGCGCGCAATTTTTATTTTCTCTTAAAATCCCCATTCTTTATGATCCGTTCATATAATTCCGCTTTTAAAAGACATTATGGAATACGAGATATGTAATATTTCGAATACGTCACAGTAGGCGGGCTAGGATAAAAAACATGCGCAACGTACCGTGGTCCGCTTAAGTCTAAATTACGGTTTAATTAGACGATATCAATTGTAATTGTGCTGAAAAACGAAATCAAAGGTAAAACTTTCATACAGAATTGTTTTTTAAACCTTTCGCTTAATTCGAAATTTAAATTTAATTTGAAGTTAGTTATTTATTTAATTTTTAATCGCATGTAACTAGTCATTATTTGTTACCTCAGGTTGTTTATGATTCGTCGAGATTGAAAAACAGACGGACGGACACACGTACACTACGCTTTATTATTATTATTATTATTATTATTATTTTTAAGCTTATCACCCCAAGCAAGGCTAGAGACCACTAGCACGCAAAGGGTTACAGAAGGTTTGGAGGAAGAGCAGATAGGAGTGGTAAAGGATAGGATGTGGTGAAAGATAGTGGATCGATCGAGGCAAGGGGGTTAAAGAAGATTTGGAGCGAGAGCAGATAGGAATGAAAGGTGAAAGGATGTGGAGAAGGGAAGTGGATAGATCAAGGCAACTGGAGATGTCGATTGACGTTACACTTAAATAGTTGGAGATTGTATTTGTCAGGGAAACAGGAATAAGGAAGGGAGTTCCACAGACGAGATGTGCGAGACATGAAGCTATTGGAGTAGAAGAGACGTCTACATCTAACAGTTTCAACGTTGAAGGGGTGGGAACGGGATGCCAGCCTCGTAGGACGTTTAAATTCATGAGGCCTAGGAACCAACGAAAGCCGCTCCTCGGAGCAATTACCGTGAAGGTATTTGTAAAAAAGACAGAGCGAGGCAACGTCGCGTCTGTGAGAGAGCGACTGCAGATGAGATGACAGATCAGGGCCAATTACGTTGCATATCCATCTCTGGATCTTATCAAGAACCCTGAGGCAAACAGCAGGGGCTCCATACCATATATGTCAGCAATACTCCTTGCAAGGGCGAATGGTGGATTTATAGATTTGGAGGATCGATTCCGGGGAGAAAAATTTCCTGGCTCGAAGAAGATTAATTTGGAAAAAAAAGCCTTCGGTCGAAATTTAGGCTAATAAAAAAAAATAATGCTCGAAATAATTGATGAATATTAATACTTCTATTGTTCTCCTGGTTAGCGTTTGAATGAATGCGAACGAGCCAGTGAGTGAAAGTGTGTATTACTCATGCAAAGCTGTGTTTATTTGACACATATGTCTTTATACCGAGATCGTAAAACTGATGGACGGATGGACACACCTACACTACGCTTTATTATTATAAGAAGATAACCGTTTTTGCCCTGCAAATTGTCTGCTTATCTCAGACTTGATGATTTTAGTCTCCTGCTCTGTAACCAAATTACTTAGGCAGTATATTTGAAATGATTCTGTTAATTTCGATGTGATGTTTAACCGTAGAAAGAGTTTTGCTTACATCAACCCATCTGAGTTGTTTTCTTTTACAAATGTTCATTTATATCTCGTTTTATCTGCCAATTTTATCCAGGAAAATTTGATCCTCTACACAAAGGCTGGATATTAAAATTAAGCTACACGTTAGATTCTCTGTTCAACAGCACTAACTTTCATTTACTCTCCATTGGTCTATACAGGTCTGAATCTCTGCAATTAGACAGCATTTATCGTATAAATTGTTTGGGCAGCTACCTGTACGGATAACAATTTTGTAATACTAAATGATGTTAACCCAATTTCAATTAATTGTTTACAAATATATTTATGACACTTCATAACATTTCTTATGTAAACAAAAGGAGCTTTCGCTAAATATTTTTGGTATATTATAAAACTTTTTCTTCTCTATTTCTTTTGCATTTTAGCCATTTCAAATTGCAGTGATCTCTCCTATTCTTCTTGCAATGTTCGTTTAGAAAATGCTTTAAATATTTTATTGAAAATTATCACAAAATTTTTAGTCCTAAGCAATTATGATGTTTTTTGTTGTTGTCTCATAAAATATTTTTCAGGTTAGCATAATGCTGTGCCTGTCATAATATTAAATTTTTTGACCTGATAACACTCCTCTGATGAAATGCAGATGAAAGAAACTTCCTTAACGATTAACTACTACGACTTAGTAATTTTAATATGTTGGGACCTTTCAACATGGTTTTGATCATCTCTTTCATTTGTTACGTTCTATAGAAATTTTGATTAATGATTTGAGGTACAAAGGAGATAATATGGGCAATTAATTATGCAATGGCTACGGGGAAAATAGGTTCAAATGATCAGGGAAGAAACGAAGAGTGCATAAATTGCAAACATCGAAACAAATATCGAAAAGAAATATTGCTTTAAAATCTTTTTTATTTTCAATTTTAGCTGCAATTTTCATAAGAGTCTGTCACTGTTCAATAAGACATTCGAAATTTTCAATTTATTTTTACTATTTGAAATGATGTTCAACATGTAAAATGCACAAGAGCCACCCAAGGTAGAGGGTTAAAGCGTAAGAGGCGGAGTTTATGGTGATAGGTGGGGAATATAACGTTTAACTCTAGGCTGAACATTAAGATTGGAATGATCAAGGAATCGTCCTCTTAGGAATCAGTACCGAAAAGCAACGGTTCTCGGGAAAAAAATATGTTCTATTGGAACATAAATCTCCCCATGGGAATCAGACGGGTATGAGAGTGGTTCGCTACAGAGTGCATGTGGCATGGCGGGTCTTAGCCGTGAAGGTTAGAACTGGTGGAATTAAAGACTGTACTTGGTCTGGACAATTTCCATAGAAGTAGCGAGAGAGCAATTTCATTTTACTCTTTTGTCTCAGAGGATTGTTAGGTTTTTATTCGCTTGTGTAGAATTCATTCGGGAATCATTTTATTTTGAACAGGTTTTACGCCCTTGCAATCTCACCTAAGTTTACCACAACATGTATGTCCATGTATTCTTTGACCTTCTATCTCTTGCTTTAAATTACTTGATATTTTCTTTTTATCATTCACCCCAGGGAAAGGGATAATGCCACTAAGACGCAAGGAAGTGAAAATGAAGTAAAATATTTTAGATGGAACTGAAAAAACAATCCTAAGCAAGAAGCAAGGGATAAACATCTACAACTGTTCAGAAGACCAGGAAGTAGAGTGAACCGGGTAACAGGCGAACCTATATATTCATGTCAGTCATCTACTTGAACTAATATCGGGTATGTCGGTGAAGAATCATTTTATATTAAGAGATTTACTGAGTATTTTGCGGTAAAATATAATATAATTTTATTCTGTGTGCGGGCCGAATACTGATCATATTCGGTCGGGTCGCCCATCGAAGGTGTTTATTTAGACCCGCAACTTCTAGTGACATGGGAGCAACAACACTGAAGACGCAACTTGATTCGGCACTGAAAGGTGTATTTTTATAATATAATAGTTCATAATCATTTAAATGTTCATAATCAAAAGCAAGACTATACTCTAGTTTTCCTTCTAAATGTAAATTTACTAAGCGTAGCTTAGATGTGGTACATGAAAGAGAATATGTAGTATCCAGTTAGGAACGAACTACGCGGTCATTAATCGGTGGGGACAAGTTTACTAAACATCGCACCTCGTTGCAGTGCCAAATTTTGCTTTTTAAATAAGCCAAACATTCTCATGTTGTATTGATATTTCCATATAGATTATTATAGTTATTTTAGTACCTTATCGACATGTAAGTTTAACCAATAACCTTGGGATAGATTAGGTTCTTATGTTTCTGCCCCGTAAACAATCGTTCGCTTAGATAGCATTCTTTGTCTTTAACTCCTCTATTCTTTTAACTTAACGGAAATTTGTTTCACTCAAAATCTTTTTTTTTAATCTAAAGAGAAATACAAAGTCACTTTAAAAGAATTGTAAGCAAAAATGTGGTAACAACGAAACCATTTTGTCTCCATCCAGATAAGGAAATGTTTTGAGAAAATGAAAACAGATCCCTGTAGAAATATGTACACATACATTTATATACGTGCGTCTGTATTGAATAGAAACATGCTCATGTATATAAGTGTTTGTGAGTGTTTTCTCTGCATGTATCTATACAAAAAAAAATTATCTACGTAATTATCGTCAAGAAAGTCCAAAATAATTTATTATTTCAATGTTGATAAGTGATATTTGGACAAAATTGTTCCACTGTTTGTGAATGAAATAATGATAACAAAAACGTTCTCGAATCTTTTTTTTTACTTTCCTTTGAACTTGGTTCATATTTTTGTTTTCGCTATTTCTCGCAGAATTGGTTCAGCCGAACAATTTGCCTTAGGTTGTGAACGTTGTAGAAAAATGTTGACGGAAATTCGCTAATTTTTTACAAATATATTATTTATAACTTCCTCTAGAATTCCATCGTATTTTGTTGCAGATCTTTTAGCTTTTTGATTCATCGGACTTGAAATTGAACGGTGATATGAATCTTGGATAAAAATTCCTCTAATTTTGTTGAACTTTGTGATAAAAAAGAAAGGAAACATAAGAAGAACAATAGCTAAACTATTGATAATGTAATCAAATTTAAGAGAAATTTGCCCGTATAAATGATTAGTGAGTCATGAATGAGAGACAAAGCTGAGCATATCCCTCTATATCTCTGAGACGAGGTATTACGATCACATGTATTATTTACATTATTCAGACTGTTATCCTCATCTTCATTGCCATATTCACAACGTTTAGACCGTTGTACGCCCCGGCCATTTCTTAGTTGATTGGAATTTCGAACCGTTTATTTCGTCCACCGAGGTAGATTGTTCTAGTTCCACGTGCCATGCCTCTTCCCGATATGTCAGTTACTTACTTTTAACTCAACTCCCCATGTCCTTTGTTAATCGCTGATGTGGCCTGGTATTGAACTCACAACTCTTTATCCACTGACCCAATGGATGTAGACGTTGATTCGATCCAGTGACTAGACGCAAAGAGTTGTGAGTTCAATACCAAGAATTGAGTCTGATATGTCACGTGAATGTCAAACTCTCCCATAGCTTCTTTCCTAATTATATTTCCCAGAAAATTCAACTTTCGCTTTCTGATTCTAAGGACAAATGATTTTATGTTTTGTTACCGTTTTCCTTATAAGCTCGTTCTTGTATATACGTGGCATCTATTACATTTCCAGCATCTTCCCTTGGAACCAGATCTCGTTCATCTAAATTCTTCTCTTCGGCATACACAGCCTTATCGAGACTGATATTACATAGTAGTCTAAGCTTACTTTTATAAAAAATCGTTCATAGAAAAAATCAAAAGAAATGCCTGAAGAGACATTTTTCAACAGTTATTTTAATTTATTGCGCACCTCCAGAGGTTAGAATGTGAGAGTAAAGTGATGTGTGAATGCTGGTGAAAATCACTTTTTCAGACTTGGACGTTGGTAAAGATAAAGTGATGTTTTGTGGTAGACCTCTGGCGAGTTCCAGATGATTTAAGATGAAAGATTAGACAGATGAAATCACACTTGGAGAATTGATTTATGATGTCAAACACAAAAATACTTCAGTTAACTCGGCGAAGGAAAGAAGGAATAGCTCAATAAAATTAAAACTAAATGTTATATTTTCTAAGTTACATATTAATAGTACAAGTAGTTCTTGTAGATCCATATCTGCTCTCTAATGTATTCTAACGTAAACAAAGACAATTTATTTTTATGAAAATGAATTAAATTCGATATATTGTTATTTTTAATTTAATTTGTTTAATTCGTTATTTTTGATAAATTAAAATGACAATATGTCGGATTTAATACGACAAAATAAATCTAAAACGAAATTGTCTCTGTTTACGTTAGGATACAATACAGAGTGTGTGTTCAACAGGTAATATTCGGGCTTTGTTTGATCGGAAGTTTTACGTGGCCTAGCGGTTAGGCACATTAGATCATTATTTCTTCAATATTCAGAATGATAGATCTAGCTGAATAAAAAATGAATGTTTAATATAAAGAACAGCTTCTCTTCGAATATGTTTATCCATCAAAAATAGCGTTTAAACAAAATAAATTAAGAATAACACACACACACACATACATATATATATATATATATATATATATATATATATATATATATATATATATATATATATATATATATATATATACATATATATATATATATATAATTCTGGTCACTTGACGTTCGTGCTAGCGGGAAGGTAGAGGAGTTGTCTTAATTTGAGTAGTGTCACGGCTAGGTTACTTGTTCAGACATAGATCACTACTTATTTGCGTAGATGTCTGTCTTTGAATTCTTCTTCTCAGTTCAAATTTTCTGTGCCGTTTTGGGTTTTGTTTTTAATTTTTGTGTTGATTTTCCCAATACTTTACTTTGTTATAGCATATATATATGTATATATATATATATATATATATATATATAT
>OZ038485.1:129538829-129543829 GCA_964036315.1 Acanthosepion esculentum
GGCCCAACCAGTGCCAGTATCAACGTTGAGCAACAGGGTGAAAAGTTTATCGACAAATCCAAGAAGAGGTGCCACAATTAATACTGTGTTTAGCAGATCACAAAAACATATGGCGACATTGGAATGTAGAATAAATAGCCTTCCATTTTCAATCATTTCCTCACCCCGTTCTCACTGCATATAATTACGTTCTCCCTTTACACTTTTCTCTTCTCACTTTCCCACTCGTACCTCACCTATAATCATTTTACCTTTCTGTCTATGATTATTTACCTCCTCCCTCTATTGCTTTTATTTCTCTTTTCTTCTCATCTTTGATTCTGTGATCTTTTATGTGCTTTCGCACTCTCTCTCTCTCACTCTCTCTTTCTCTCAGTTTTTCCGATCTATTTATCACAATCTGTTTATATCTCTCTATCGCAACCTATTCATATCTATCTATCTATCTATCTATCTATCTATCTCAGTCTTTTCAGATCTATCTATCACTGTCTGTTTACATCTATTTATATCTCTCTATCTCAGCACATTCATATCTATCTATCTATCTAGCTATCGATCTATGTCTGTTCATTATCTATCTATCTCTGTTCATTATCTATCTATCTATCTATCTATCTATCTATCTATCTCTTTTCATTATCTATCTATCTATCTATCTATCTATCTATCTATCTATCTATCTATCTATACATCATTTCTTCCCATGTTTTCTCATTCACCATTTTTCCCGTTACACTTATTTATTAATTACTTTTCTCACCTGATTTGGTCGATTACACATTCAGTCCCACATGGTCACTCTCTTTCTCGTAACACAACACATCACATTATTCTTAGGCTAACGATCCCATCAGATTGAAACACGAGTTTCCGTATGAATACAAAAGTTAAGCAACGCCTATCCTAGTCAGTACCTAAATGGGAGACCGCTTGGGAATACCAAGTGCTGTAAGCTTGGAGGTGCGCGTGATGTAATGCATAATGGCTCGGAATTGTTAGCTGGAGAGTTGCGTTTCAATTCCCTATAGAATACTTATATTCACTTACATGCAAATACACTTGTGTAAAGTAAAATACCCATATCTTCTGTCTGGAGCTATGAGTTAATTAGTAAGACATGTCTTAGTAAAGCATTATTACACGAAATAATTCCTACAATCTGAAAAAAAATTCTGGCTTTAAATAACCCATAAAGGATTGAGAAGCCGTAGAAAACGAATCAATCAACCTCTCATTCTTCTTATTCTTCCTGCAGTGAACCTGTCTCTCTCCACTCCACCATTTTCGAGTTTGTCTATTTTCAGGGCTGAAATTCCTGATTATTCTATTCCAAAGAAAAAATGCCTCTTTTGCATTTCTTCTAGAAATGTATTTTTTTATTAAGATTCACTTCTACCAGAATATCTATCTATCTATCTATCTATCTATCTATCTATCTATATATATATATATATATATATATATATATATATATATATATATATGTGTGTATGTGTGTGTGTGTGTGTGTGTGTGTGTGTATATATATATATATACTTCAGAAGCAGCATCTAAAACAGATAGAGATTTTTACATGACTTTGCTCAGGCTATATTCTCAACTAAGTGTTGAGCAATAGCCGATTCCATATTTATGGGGGAAGATAACACATTTTATCTATCTTAACAAATCTTACTTTGGAAGATACATGCTGGTTAATTCTAGTTTCCAAATGCAAGCTTGTACCCCCCACATAAACAGCAACACACTGGCAATTAGATTCATATACTAAATTACTCAATTTGATGTAGGGCAATAGAAACGCAGACCTAGTTCGAAAAATGCAACGTAAAGCAACAGAAGGAAAACAACCAGAAACCGACTTGCTAACTTGCTTAATTAAGTTTTGACCCTTATCCCCAATCCAAGGAATCTTCAAATAAACCAGACATTTAGAAGGCCCTTGGACTTTAGGGGAATGAAATTCCTTATTCTTCTTACTAATAATAATATCAATAAGGGCCTCCGGATAGCCATTACGGCGGAACATCTCCCTAATGTTCTCAAACTCTTATCTTACCCCCATAAATATGGAATCGGCTATTGCTCAACACGTAGTTGAGAATATAGCCGGTGCCAAGTCATATACAAAAGAGTGGTTTACAATCATTCATACGGCTGGTTCCAACAATCATTTGAAGATTTTGGAATCAATCTGTATAGGATTAAGGAAACATTCTCTCTGCCGGCAAAAAGAATTTGTGAAGTCCCTTAATCTGTTGGGGATATTTTATTTTAACTGTCCCTCGCTAATTATTTACACGTTATTTCCCCTTCCCTCGTTATAAGTATATATATTTATATGTTATTTTAGCGTGTTTCCCCCTTTTTTGCTCTTCATTTTCGTCACTGTTTTTTTCGTTAATTTGTCAATTACCCAACGATTGTCTCTTGATGAGATGTTGATTGAAAGGGCCTTTGAGATTAATAAAATTAAAATCAATAAATTCCTAGTTTTTAAACTGTATATAAATTTTGTACCTCTAAGCATTTGTTTATATATATATATATATATATATATATATATATATATATATATATATATATATATATATATATATATATATATATATATATATCCTTCAGCAGCAGCATGTAAAAATTATCACATGAAAAAAGTAAAGAAAAGTACATTATTGTTGTCATTTTCTACTACTTGAAATATAAATCTTAGGAAGAAAAACTGTAAACTGCAAATAAACATTAATTGAGAAACCTATTTAGCTGATTGCTTTTATTTATATGTCTATCTCAATCTGTTCATATCTGTTTATCTCCGTTTATTCATATCTATCTATTGAGTTACACTATTTACACTGCGATGACTGTTTTCCGCATCTTTGTTGCCATATTCACGACGTTTCGTCCGTTGTACTCTCCGGCCTTCTTCAGATGATTGGAATTTTAAACTGAACCCTTTATTTGTTCAACGGTGTACGTTATGATCAGACCACAGGAACGCGGCAAACACTCAACACAAATAGATATTGAAAAACTCAGGCGTGGTTGGACATATACGGATGGAAAAGGGGGACCACTGCCCCTTGTGTGATGAGGTTGAAATAATAGAGAATATCACTTGAATATACGAAAACTTAAGGAATCAGCGCGTATGCTCGGGTCACAAAAAGCCGGCAAAGCATAGACATACAATATGAGAACTTTCTTCTTCTTAATGGATGGGGAAGGATTCGTTCCAGGGCAGCTAGCATGGCGGGTCTTTGTTGTGAAGTTCAGAATTGGTAGATCTGAGGATTGTATCTCGTCAGACCTTTTATCATGTAAATGGTGATAGATTAACGGCAGGTTTGCGACATTCCGTCGGTGGAAAAGTGGTTGTAGAATGGAAATATTTCATTACCTACAACGCCGAGATATTTATTTCTGAAATCTATCAAGACTGGAAAGTGGGGTCTGGATAGTTTCAGCACGGATATGGCAGAGTTACACAATTTTGGTTTTGATCTGGGTTTTGTAAAGATAGAGCATAGACGGCGTAGTCAAATACTAATTGCAGTGGTAAAAGGAATCACGCATTGCGACTCAAGTGGAATTCAATGCCCCATCTTTACCTGACAGAAACTCTAAACAAACACATTTCTAATAAGCTGATAAAAGTTGTGTTTTGTATCGCTGGCATGAACAACTGTGATCTCATATTGTTTTTAATTGCTTGTTTGATAAAAAAAATCCTTTCCTATGACAAATGGATTTTACCTAATGCGTCACTTCAAACACAAGGAGAAACAAATATTTTTTTCCTGTGAAACTCAGCTATCTATTTCCATGATGGAATACGAAGTAATAAAACTTGTTTATCGTTCAAATGCTCGTCTTACAAAATAGAAATGCCTGTAGTTGAATTTAATTTCCCGAAAATCTTTTTAGCAATTTGTTACATGAATATTTCATAGCACACATAATTTATTCGAGATGAACTGTATCAAGCGAAATTTGAATTCAAGAGATTTTAATGCTTCAACTTTACCTGATGTGCAAACAATTGAATTACAGAAACGCTGAACCAACATATTTCTAATCGGCTGAAAAAAATTCAGTTTTTTTCGCGGATATAAACCACACTGATTTCTAAATGATTTTTAATCGCATGCCTACAAATAAAAAATCCTTTGCTATGACAACTGGATTTTTTCCAATGCGTCACGTCAGACATAAAGAGAAACGAATATTGGTCATGTGTTTCGTTAATGCAATAATAAGTAATAAACTTAATCAATTTATCGTTCAAATGCTCGGCTTAAAAAATAGAAATCTTTCTTTCGAGAGATATTAAAATCGAATTCATCTGAATGTTTATTTCTTTCAAGCCAGATGGAAATGCAGCTGGTCAGTTGGCCAATTACGCATTGTTCCTATGACATCATCTGACAGAATAATAATGATTAGAAGGTGACGAACTTTTCAGGATAATGTCTGAAAAAAAATCAGACTTGCATCTAAAATCTGAGTGTGTGTAGGTTAGAGAGAATATATTCATGCTTGAAATCAGGATACACGGCAAAGAGAATGTTCCGATGTATGTTAGAGAAGATCAACGAATACAATATAAGTATGTCTATGCATTGCCCTAATGGCTCCAATAATGATCCCTACACGCAAGCCACTAGTGTGCCGCTGGCGGGCCGCCGAAGGCAACGCCTGCTGTTCTCTGATGGCAGCCGCCGGCGGGCCATTGATGGGACTCTAGCGCTTCGCCAGTGGTAACACTGTCGAGACGAACACGTCAGCGGTCGGACAGAGGGCTACCAGCGGTAAATGCTAGCGGCATGTCACCCAGTGGCAAATTAGTGACTTGCGTGTAGGGAAGTGATTTATTTTAAGAATTATTGCGTAAAAGGAAATTCTTATTCTTCTACTATGTATCGCGTGAGCGATCATGGCTCTCCACAATTTCTTGTCCATTACATTTCTTATTATTTTTCTTTGTTTTGTTTTTT
>OZ038485.1:129548829-129576329 GCA_964036315.1 Acanthosepion esculentum
ACAAATACATTAATGTCGGCAAAATAGACAAAAATACACATTAACCCGTATATTCTGGGCTGATAGGTCGCCATTTATTTTGATATAATCATTTCGTGAAAGATGAAGGAAAAATAAAGAAAAATGCTCGAAGGTAATTACATCATGAATGTAATTACTTATTATCAGCAAAATATAGTCTGGCACAGGGCCACGCAATATTTTTTAATCGTTTCACAACAAGCAAGGCGAAAATGCCACTAAGACGCAAGCGTTTACAGGGAGTGAAAGTGAAGAAGAAGAAAGAAAACTTTACCGGGGAGAATTGAGGAAAAAAAACAATAAAATAACAGCTATCATGAGACAGAAGATGGTGATTGATATTACATTTAAATATTGGAAGATTGTAGGTGGCAGTGGATAAAGTAATCAGAAGGGAGTTCAAGTGAAGAGAAGTTGTCAAAAATAAACTATTCGAATAGAATCGATGGTTGGATCTAGCTAGTTCAACAATAAATGGATGAAAATTTATTGTAAATCTACAGAGTGCCCCACAAAAAACAGAAAGTTTGGTACAGTTTATTTAATTGTTGGAATTTTTGTTACGGTTGAAAGAAAAACAAAGTACAGCTGCAACATCGATAAACTGATAGTAGTCATCGAACTAAAGAACTCTGGGAAATTTTTTGGCCATTTTTTCTGTCCCCAATGTGGACTTTCTTTCCTAAAGAGACTAATTACCTTGCGTTGAAAATTTGATAATTGCAACATGCTAGAACAACAAATTGTTAAAAATATATCGTTATTTTTTTATATATTATTATTTTTTTCCTCATATAGTAAATCTAAAATTTCCTTTTTTTTGTGGGGCATCATCTAGTAGCATGCTTAATTTTAAGGAGTCGATGTACTGGAAAGAACAGTTCATCAGAAAAATTGCTATGAAAATATTAGTAGAAAAGACAGAGAGAAACCAGGTCACGTTGCTAGGAAAAGGACTGGAATCGAGAGGCCAGATCAGGATCGATTTCCTTACAAACCCTTCTTGAATTTTGTCAAGAATATCGACATATATAGTAGCAGAGACAGAATTTGGCGTATATTCTGTCGCAGCACAACTTGAGCAATAATATGGGTGAACATTTAGAGCTATTCCTTGGCGACGGCCATACCTGCAATCAACAACCTCTACTGGCTGCAAACCGCCTGCATAAAGATAAGAAGTGAGGTCAGCACATTTACTAAAATAGAAAGGGACGTCAGGCAAGGATGGGTCGTCTCACCGGACTTATTCAACTTATACAGCGAGGCAATTCTGAGAGAACTAGAAATCCTACCAGGATTCATCATTGGCTGCTACAATCTTTATAAGATACGCAGATGACACAGCACTGATAGCAGACACGGAAAAGAAAATACCAAACCTCCTGCCGAAGGAAACGAAGGAACTAAGCATAACCGATAAGAGCAAATACATGGTCATCGACAAAAAGATGAGCCCGAAATCAATTTACAGGTGGGGGATACTATAATCAAGCAAGTACGAAAATTTCAATATCTGGGAAGTGTTCTGACAGAGGACGGAAATTGCCACCCTGAGATACGAAGATGCATTGGGATGGCCAAAGACGCATTCCAAAAGCTAGGTAGCAAAGAAAAGAATACTAAACTGCTACGTGAAATATGTCCTCCTTTACGGTAGCGAATGTTGGGCAATCTCCTCAAGGATGAAGATGAGATTCGAGGTGTGATTATACAGAAGGATGATAAGGATACCATGGACCGAACGTGTGAGCAAGGATGACGTTCTGGAGAAGATGCGAACAAAGAAGAAACTTATACTTAACATCAGGAAGAGGCAGCTAAAATATATGAGAAAGGTGGGCTTTTGAAAATTTGATACTCACAGTGCTAATAGTGGGAAAGAGGTGCAATGGAAAGCAACGCGTGACATACTTAACAGGCTTAAGCAAATGTATGGCAGAACAAGGTCTGGGAGAAATAGCAAAAAAACAAAACTTATTGAGTGCTATAAGGAAGAAGATGAGGTGGATGGCCATGATCGCATACATCCTGAAAGGACACTGCACATAAAAAAGAAGCTTAGATTAGTCTGGCAAGAGGCCACTCGTTTCGGGAATCAAGGAGCCCCACTCCCTCTACAGTAGGAATGTTCTGAAAAAAATATTCTTCCAATTTATAGTTATTTAATAAGCTGAGCTTTGTCTGGCACAAGGTGACGCTTTAGTATGCACTCAGTGAAAATCTACACCACTAAAGTAGCAATGAAACGAAGATTAGTATATAGTCCTCCACGGTCAGACTAAAACATATATTTATTAAATAAGCTAAGTTTAGACTGGCACAAGGACATGAAAATAGTGCATCGAGATGATGATCAACTGACGACAAGACAAAGAAATTAAATGTAGAACATTACCGTTTCATTTAATCTAACAATTGGCTTCAAGTTTGGGGTAATAAATGAAGATCAACTTGCCTGACATTTCTCCTCTTCTTCAGTCGGATATGGTTATATATTGATTTACTATGAACAAATCAAACTTACTCGCTGTTCCTCAAACTTAACTGAGATTTTAGCCCGTGGCTCCGAACAGGCGCCAAAGTGCAAGAGGTAATCTATAAAAGAAAAATAATTTTCTTGTTTAAAAAACAACGTCATTGGATCAGTTTAATGCATGAGGGCAAATATCACTATAGAAAATCCTTGGGGAATTTAGAATTAGCGGCAGTTTTATTAATTTTTATATTACGTTCTTATTTTTAATTTTATATTATATAAATTAAATGGATAAGTTATAAAATTCTGCTTTTTTTATATTCATGTCCATTTAAAAAGAAATAGTTGTCAAGATATTTTTCAATTTTCAAATTTATATACATTTTGCTTTTTCTACTTTACGTTCTCTTTGCTTCGGTTTTATAATAAACTTATCAAGGTACCAGCAAAGAAACGCGACATATGAGGTTTAAATTGAATTTTAAAACATTAAATGTCTTTCTTGATGCTTTTACTTTAAGTTTAATTTCAAACTAAAAGATTTACACTGAAGAATGTAGATTGCTGTATTGAAAAACTAATTTAAATTGACTGGAATGAGATTTTATTGTGAAATTGCTAAAATAGCTGATTTTAGCGTCATTTTAGTCATTTTTCAGGAAAATGTCATTAAAATATCTTTCAAAAATATAATATATGCTTTTCCGAATCTTTATTTGATGAATATTTTCTGATTTCAAGTTTAATTAATCTGATGTGAAACAAATATTACTTAATGTTTATTTTACCCTCTATGATTCTCTCGCAACTATCTCTCGGCCTACGTATATATATGTACACACACACACACACACACACACACACACACACACACACACACACACACACACACACACACACACACACATATATATATATATATATATATTGCTGTAAAGATTTTAAGATGAATATTACTTGGCGTGGTTTTGCTTCCACTCTTCAACGTTTTTAATCGGGAGAAAAAGGGTAAAATGCAATAAATCTAAATTAGCGAATGATTGATGAGGGGATAGAGAAAGAAGGACAAATGTGGGAGTGAATTACTAGAGACAAACGATAGCAAGCCCCAGCAAACAATCACGCAGTTTACAGAGAGACGATTTGCAAGACTTCATATACAGTGACTCTAGTACATTTAGATGAAATAAAGAGTGTAACTGGGACAAAACATTTCATCAGTCAACACTGCAGTCAGTCCCACTCTTACTGCTCTTTAAAAGGTGATCACAAATTGAGCATCGGTAGGTTTTAAGGATTAGTTCATTTGAAACCATGGTGTAATTCCTAATCTTACAAATATTTTAATGATGTTTCATGCTGGACGCAATCGTCAGGCTGTCTGACGATTGGGTCCAGCATTAAACAGCCTGTCGCCTCTGAGTGTTGACTTCAGTGTTCACTTTTATATTTATATTTACATACGCTCTATCTCTGATATTGCGCAATTTATCCCATAAATATAGCACAACTTAAAAATATATTTCTTCATATATATATATATATATATATATATATATATATATATATATATATACACATATATATATATGTATATATATATATTTATATATATATATACACACTCACACACACGTATATATATATATATATATATATATATATATATATACACATATATATATATGTATATATATATATATTTATATATATATATACACACTCACACACACGTATATATATATATATATATATATATATATATATATATATATATATATATATAAGCATGATAAATCGATTAGATGATGATGATGATGGAGATGATGATGATGATGATGATGATGATGATGATGATGATGATGATGATTCCTAATAAAGAATTATCAAAGACTAAAAAGAAAACATTTACACACTGGCATGAGCTTACCAAGTTAAAAAAATATCCATTTTATGGAAGGTTTTGTAAAATCTAAACAATTATTAAGACCTTAAGATGGAAGCAGTAAACATGTGGCACTTTATAAAGATAACGAAATAAACTAAAAGAGAAGTAATGAACAAAAACAATTGCTGCAATATTTCACCAGGAAATCTAAAAATATTTCTAACAAGCCCAGACCATATCCTGCGAAGAGTTTTGTCCATTTCATCTTCTTTCATAGATTTTCGTTTAATTAAGTGGACGCAACAATAAATCCACTTCCTTCAATTGCTCTCAGTCTTTGGTTATGAACCAGGATAAAATATATTTTTAAACATCAATAATAATATTCATTGTAGGTTATTAGGCTATTAGGCAAATACGTCAATTGCCTCTCAGTGTATCAGCTTTATTTTTACTTCTTTTGTTTTTTTATACATTTATTTCATTCTAATTGGTGTCTGCTTTTCCTCTATATCTACACTTTTTTCGCGTATATATATATTTTTTTTTTTCATTTTTTCTTCTTTTATTCTTTTCTTCATTCCTTCATTCGTTCTTAACGATTTTAATTTTTTTTATTCCTTCTGCCTTTTTTTTATCTGCCTAAACTTATTATTTATTTTGATTTGAAAAAAAGCTCTGCCCGCAAGTGTTATCAACATTAATCATTGTATATGACAGGTCATAAGACTTATCTGCTACTTTGGCACATCCTAGTTTTTAAACCATATTTTCTCAAAGATTAAACAATCCTCGCATGGTTCATAAAATATTCATGGATTTCAAGCGTTTCCAAGAAAACAATGTTGGCGCAGGTAAATTCATTATATTTGAATCAAGAGGAAATCGCAATTGCCATGAATATTGACTTTAATACTCAAATAAATTTATCAAAGCAGAACGGAAATTCTAATGTCATTTTATAAAAGGTTGCTGATAGTTCAAATCAAAGAAAACAGCTTGATAAAATGGAAACAACACAAGCGGTGAAAGATATGTAAGGTCATTGCTAGTGTTTTTCGCTTATAAAATCATTAATCAGTCTTGAAACTTTTTTTATTAGGATAATACTAATAATGTTTCTTTAAAATAACAGCCGGGAAACAATTCAAGCGATATATATTCCCCTCTAAATATATTGGAACGGCAAGGTCAATTCATCTCTTTTTGTTATTCCCTGAAGACATTTGGGTTTAAGATCAAAACATGAATATCATATAAGGATTTGAATGTCAGATTTTACATCCCGATATTTTTTACATAGGGGAAATCACGTGCGAGACCCTGCCCTCGTCAGCCGCCAACCAGGGGACAGTTTCAGTGGCTCAGGCGGTACTACTAACCCTGGTGCCACCAGCAGTATTACTACCGGACAAGCTATTTTTTTGTTTTGTTTTTCGGGTTTTGTGTATGTGTGTGTGTGTGTGTGTGTGTGTGTGTGTGTGTGTGTGTGTGTGTGTGTGTGTGTGTGTGTGTGGACATGTCAGTCTCTTGTGATATTTTTTGCAACTGCAAGTCAGATTTTCAACGTTGTTTTAAAAGCGTTTCCTTTTGATCGTTAACCAATACACAACGCGCTCGTAGCGACCGTTATCAATGACGTAGATTCGAAGGAAAATATATGCGTTTCTCGTCCGAAGTAGCATTGTGCGAGTATATATTTTGGAACATGACCAGATCTAACATGATGCTTGTTGAATTGTGGTCTGGAGACGGTGTGAAGCACTCTTCAGGCACCGGCCTGTGATACCCAACTTTCAAACTGAAGGAAACGATTGACCCTCCAAGGAATCAACGGCACCCAACCTCAATATTTATCCCATGGTATGTCCACCCCTTTCACACATAGTTGAATCGCAGCGGGGTTTTTTTTGTCTTCGTTTGTGTGCCTCCGACCAGTTCCCCTCTCATGGAACAGGTTAATTAGACGAGGAGGACACACTTCTTTGAATCAGATCAGTCTGCCTGAATGGTGTGTACAGGGCATTTCCGAGGTCTTCTAAGATGAAGTAACAGCCTACAATCACGTGCTCCACTTAGTAGAGTCACGTTGGGAGTAATCTGGGTTTTTCCTACAGGGCGTTCACCTTCCTTGTGAAAAAGGATCTTAGGTTCTTTGGCCATTAGAGGCTGCTTCACGCTGTGTACTGACTAAGCCCGTGACCAATTCCAGCACATTGTTATGACGGCACGTGTACATCTGCAGTGATTGTGGGTATTCAGAGAGCACATGACGTAAACTGCTCCGATCAATTTTACATAATGCGCATACATCGGTGTCAGTGTACCCCCAGAGCTTGAGGGTGGTCGCATTTGGTAGGAGATCATAGGTAGATTTCAGGAGGAATGATAATGCCAATGGCTTCATTGCAATCAGGGTAGTCCATGATAGCTTCATCGGATCAATATCAGTGTAATCCAAGCACATTGTTTGAATTGAGAAACAGCAGTCGCTGTTTACTGGTCTTTCTCGAATTTATCTTTTATAGGTATTTATTTTTATATGTATTTATTGATTTGCTTTTATAGGCATTTGTTTTTTTGACGTATTTATAATTAGAGATGTTAAATGATTAAATAGCTCTGAATTACTACTCTTCGTTTTAGACTTGGGTTTCACCTGTAATGACTGTATTTCTTGTTAAGAATGTTAAACCAACATCAAGACGAGTGGGCTATCTTTGAGAGAGTAGCTAGCCATTTTGAAGCTGACAAAAGAAGGATAATCGATCAGAAGACTTAGTCAAACATTGGGCATAGCCAACACAAGAATTGGAATATGTTGTTACAGCATATATATATATATATATATATATATATATATATATATATATTATATGTGTGTATATATATATGTGTGTGTGTGTATATATATATATATATATGTATATATATATATATATATATATATATATATAGAGAGAGAGAGAGAGGGGCGATAGAGAGGAAGAGAGATATTTAGATACAGGTATGTATGAATCGATCTATCTATATCGATATAGGTATATATACATATATATATATACACACCTAGAGATATCTATCTACACAGACACACACACATATATATATATATATATATATATATATATATATATATATATATATATATATATATATATATATATAAATTGCTAGGAGGATTTGATAATTATAATTAAGTAATTCATTGAGTCTGAAAAAACCTCAACAGAATTCAGAAAGCACTAGACGGCCGTTTCGTCCTATATATATATATATATATATATATATATATATATATATATATATATATATATATACATACATACAGGGATATATAAATAGAGATATATAGAGATAGATATAATATAAATATATATATAGTGATATATAGTCAGAGATAAAGATATAGATATATAGACATAGATAAAGAGATATACAGTCCCCTCCAAAATTATTGGAACCGCAAGTGAGAAAAACTGTTGGAACACGTGACTGACAGCTGTTTCCTGTTCGTCAGGTGTTGCCTTTTAGATTGATTGTTTAACCATTAAATAGCTCTGCGCGACTCCTCTTGGTTTTAGCCTTGGGTTTCACCTGTAAAGACTGCATTTCTTGTTATAAAAGATTAAAAAAAATATTGTTGAGTCCTCCATTTAAAGAGTCTATGTTGGACTCTTCCGCCTACTATAAGATTAGTAGGATAGAAAGCCTTGTGGCAACAGTCCCCAAGATCTTGTGACCAAGTAACTGGTTAAAGAAATACCAAGTGTTAGTGATATATCATATATTAAACGGTAAGTACAACAGAAGAGTATTACATGACTAGTGAGTGTATGTCGGTTGACCCAGCGTTCAATGTATTCGACTGTTATATCTAACACCCCCCACGAGGGACTTATGTGGCACAAGGCCGAGTTTACAGTGGGTACTCCGAGCCCGTAGGCTCGGCCAAAAATATTCCCTTAGAACCCGTATAAACGGGTTAAGGGTCTGTCTACCTCCCCGGACGAAACTTTGCCCTGCGGCAAAGCCTCGTCCGGGTTCCTCTCTGCTCAAGACAGAGAGATCGACAGGTGAACAATCTATTCGACTGTTCTCCCAAGGCCTTCTCTCCTACTAATTTTGTAGTAGGCGGAAGAATAAAACATAGATTCTTTAGAAGGAGGAGATCACAACAGAAAATCAAGCCGAGAGAGCTGTCTGTGGTAAGGTAATGTATATTAATTTAGTGTTTCTTATCTGAGATGAATAATTGCCAATAGTCTTGTACTAATTCGGAGAATTATTCTTATCTTGGTGGCTTTAGATGTTATTATAGACACAACGTTTCGACCAAATACATACTGGTCATCATCAGGTGTTCATTGTTAGGCTGATATGGAATATGTATTGATAAGTGTGATAGTTTTAACTGTGATTTCAGATATGCTTGTTCCAACTGAATCGGTGCGTCGCTACCAGAACTCGTGACCACTAAATTATAGTAACACATGTCAAAACCACTCTTATATCTGCTAATTTTATTTGTGATTTGGAAATTTTTATATTTAACCTCAGATGGTTTTTGACATTTGCTTAAAATGACAGGAACCTACTGCTTTGTCCTAATTTAGGATTTCATATCTAAGATAAGTAATTGTCAGTGTTCGTATAATATTTTGAACTTTTGGTTTCGTTATTGTCTTATATCTTTCCATAATCTGATAAGGGTTTTAAATGCAACAATGCCAGTGGTATTAGTATTCAAAGGATTAAGTATTTACCTATTGGTAAGAAGCATTTGTTAATAGTTGTGTTTTTCGAGATATATTTTGTGTACATATATTTTGTGTACATATATGTTTTGTACATATATTTTGTGAACATATATTTTGTGTACATATATTTTGTGAACATATATTTTGTGTACATATATTTTGTACATATATTTTGTACATATATTTTGTACATATATTTTGTACATATTTTTCGTACATATATTTTGTACATAATTTTTGTATATATTTTGTACATATATTTTGTACATATATTTTGTACATATATTTTGTACATATATTTTGTACACAATTTTTGTATATATTTTGTACATATATTTTGTACATATATTTTGTACATATTTTTTGTACATATATTTTGTACATAATTTTTGTATATATTTTGTACATATATTTTGTACATATATTTTGTACATATTTTTTGTACATATATTTTGTACATAATTTTTGTATATATTTTGTACATATATTTTGTACATATTTTTTGTACATATTTTTTGTACATATATTTTGTACATAATTTTTGTATATATTTTGTACATATATTTTGTACATATATTTTGTACATATTTTTTGTATATATTTTGTACATAATTTTTGTATATATTTTGTACATATATTTTGTACATATATTTTGTACATATATTTTGTGTACATATATTTTGTACATATATTTTGTACATATATTTTGTACATATATTTTGTACATATTTTTCGTACATATATTTTGTACATAATTTTTGTATATATTTTGTACATATATTTTGTACATATATTTTGTACATATATTTAGTACATATATTTTGTACACAATTTTTGTATATATTTTGTACATATATTTTGTACATATATTTTGTACATATTTTTTGTACATATATTTTGTACATAATTTTTGTATATATTTTGTACATATATTTTGTACATATATTTTGTACATATTTTTTGTATATATTTTGTACATAATTTTTGTATATATTTTGTACATATATTTTGTACATATATTTTGTACATATATTTTGTACATATATTTTGTACATATATTTTGTACATATATTTTGTACATAATTTTTGTATATATTTTTGTACATATATTTTGTACATATATTTTGTACATATATTTTGTACATAATTTTTGTATATATTTTGTACATATATTTTGTACATATATTTTGTACATATTTTTTGTACATATATTTTGTACATAATTTTTGTATATATTTTGTACATATATTTTGTTCATATATTTTGTACATATATTTTGTACATAATTTTTGTATATATTTTGTACATATATTTTGTTCATATATTTTGTACATATATTTTGTACATAATTTTTGTATATATTTTGTACATATATTTTGTTCATATATTTTGTACATATATTTTGTACATAATTTTTGTATATATTTTGTACATATATTTTGTTCATATATTTTGTACATATATTTTGTACATAATTTTTGTATATATTTTGTACATATATTTTGTTCATATATTTTGTACATATATTTTGTACATAATTTTTGTATATATTTTGTACATATATTTTGTACATATATTTTGTACATATATTTTGTACATATATTTTGTACATATATTTTGTACATAATTTTTGTATATATTTTGTACATATATTTTGTGTACATATATTTTTTGTACATATATTTTGTGTACATATTATAAGCACGTAACTAAGGAAATTAGATGGAAAACTTCTCACGTATTTGGAGATGCATTTATATCACACCAGCGGACCCCAAGCATTTTCAAAACAAATATTACATTTAATTTTCCGCCATAGAGCATCGTTTCGTACAAAAAATCCAGAATTTAATTTTGCAAACCTGTTTTGAGACGTTCGATCATCAACAAAATATCTTCATAAATTTCACTAATCTTTTTTTCTGTGTTTGAATTATAATATTGACTAACTTAAGTATAGCTGCTTCTCACTTATCATTGATTTCAATAAAATTGAATGTGCTATGTTTCTGACATTTTAACTGCAAATTTGAAAAGACAACCAAATGCAATCATTTTGTATGGAGTTAGTTACAAACTAAAATCTCCTAACGACAAACAGGGGACGAATTGACCAACGTAAAAATAACAGTATTTATTTGAAAAACAGAGAAAAAAGTTTAGCAGCTAAGACCATAAGAATATGTTTGAACAGCTGTTCTCGCCATTAGGCTACTTGTTTCTAAATTCTACTGGGACGAAACTTTCCTTCAGTTATTAAATGGAACGCAAGCCCTCTCTTTCTCTCTATCATATATATATATATATATATATATATATATATATATATATATATATATATATATATATATATATATGAAAATAATAAGAAAGAACAATTTATAATCCGGTGTTCTTAGCAGTTATATTTATTTTTAAAAATACAGTTCTTAATAGAGCAAAATGTTATAATTATTTTCATTTTAAAAATGTAATTCCATCGCGAAACAGAATATTTCCGTGTTTCAAAACAAACTAAATTTATAAATTTAATTATTAAAATTAACCATAAAATCTATAGTCTTGTTCCATTGTCAAGCGATGGTAGGATTAAACTTTTAAAAAATATACTTAATTTATAAGCGTATCCAATATTGCCATTATGAGTTTTTAAGGTTAAGAAAAAACTTTTTTGAATCTAGGGGTGACAGAGTTTTAAGGACAGCTCTGTATTCAAGACCTGCGGAGGGTCCTTTGGGGACCTTGTAGCACGTAGTGCGCCAGGTCTCTGTATTCGTCCCTTCAAAAAGTGTGGATGTTTCTGCAAAACCTTTCACCACTATAATCAAATCGCATGTGCTGTTGCCTGACTGTTGGTTCGTAGGAACTGAGCTGCTTGCCTCTCACATTTTAAGTGGAGAGTCGAATGTATGTATATATGCATATAAGAGCTCTCTGCGTTTCATCCATGGAGTTAGCTTTCAAGACAGGACAGCCAATGTATACTTGTATAACAGGTGTAATATTGGAGGAATCGAGACTTTCCTCACACAGTCTGAGATACCTTAGACTGGTCATATCTTGAGAATGACTGATGGCAGGATACACAAGATGCTAATGTACAGACAGTTAGATCAGGGCTACAGGAATGTAGGACGCCCATGGCTTAGATAAAAAGACAAGCTGAAGAGCAAATTGTCATCTCTCAGTATACCTCATAATACCCTCGAGCACTTAAATTTAGATCGGGTAGAGTGGAGATCAACGTGTGTTAGTGGATCCAGCGGTTTTCAATCTGCTAGTCTGAATCATCTTCAAGAAGCAAGAGCAAGATCTAAAAAGTCAGCCAATATAACAGTGACCACATCCCACAATCTTCACTCTTACACCATGTGCGGCCTCCTTTGCAAATCACTAGCAGGTCTTAAGTGCCACTTTAGATTATCGGACAAATTCATAACTAAATCAAATGTTTGTCAGATCCTTGTACGTCGAAACTGACGGAAGAGTCCATTATAATATATATATATATATATATATATATATATATATATATATATAACTAGAATAGAGAGTCCACATGTGCTTCATAAAATTTATAAAACAGAGAAGATAAATTGGTTAATTTTTACATTATAGTTTGGTGATATTTTTTTTATTTTAGATTATTTTCCTCACGCGCCACTTTGGGACAATGATTTTCCAAAGGAATTCTTTATTCCATATTTTGTGTGGTATTCCTGAAGAACAACTGTTGTTCAGTCTCCACCGTCTCTGATTATTTATATGTATACATATATGTTTGTATATATGTATATATATATCTATATGTTTATATGTATGTATATATATATATATGTTCATATATATGTATATTTATGTATATATATGTATATATATATATGTTTATATATATACGTGTATATATATGTGTGCGTGTATATATGTATATGTATATATGTATATGCGTGTTTATATATGTCTGTATACATATATACATATATATATATGTGTGTGTGTGTGTGTATGTGTATCTATTTTAATGATGGACTCTCTTGTTGTTTTCGACGTATGGGTGTCTTTCAGTTCAGTTTTTATGTCTATTTTATGCATGGAAAATGCGTGGTGTTATTCTAATGAGATACAACCTCGTTCAAATTTATTGAAACAAAACGAATATTTCCGTTATTATTTAACTCTTTTTTGTATTTTTGCAATGAAACATGACCCAGTGCAAATGTTAGTAGTTTGTTTGTCCATTCCACAAACTCGTTCCTAGCAGAGTGACCACAGATTAAATCAGGAAAATTTCTCGGGTCAGTCTATGGTACTTTGATTTGCTCACTGGTAAATCTTGCCAGTGTTTTCGTACATCGTTACAAATTTTCTCACGATTCCCTGGAGTAAAGTCTGTCGCAGATAATCGCCGTAGAACAACTAATCGACAATCGGGACAATAGTGTCTGGGCATGATAAAAATCTGGATGATGCAATATTTTTCAAGCCCCACCCCCGAAAATAGATTCATATTACTGGACACCACTCCGAATGACCTAATCTGAGAAAAAATAGAAATCGTTTACGCTCTGTCTCTCCAGTTGATTTAAATTTGACCGTATGGTGAAATAAAGTAAGATAAAGCGGTTTTTCAATTAATTTAAGAATGTAGGTATTCATAATTGGATCTTGAAAAGAAAATGAGCATTTGCTACCAATTATTCCAATAAATAGGGCTCTACATAAAACTTTACATGACGTAAAATATAAACTGAAATTGGAATTGAGGCTTTGCTGGCACTGACACAGAATCTATGATAAAAGATCAGGAACCAGAATTAGTTATTATTGGACACTTCAAATATCTCGCTGTATGGATCAGTTATAATAAATTTAGTATATAAGATATAGATGTTAAACACAGGATAGCCTGGACTCGGAGTAGTTTGGTACAATACCACAAATTGCAAAAGAAAACTAATGTTCTTAAATACCCCCGTCAGAACTAGAATGTTATGTGGATGTCATGCATGGTGTCAAACTCGTTTAGAAATATATCAAAGGTCAGCTGTATACAACCGCTTTCACCGATGAATTGTTAAAGAGATATTAAATCTAAAGAAACCTGTAGGTCTTAGAGATGAAAATCCTTCTTCAAACTTTGTGTACCTCCGTTAGAGAATCACTAAGTACTTTAAATAATAACAGAAACAGCCTCATTTGGGGATATTCAGCAACACGGAAAGCAACTGAAATGGACAGTTCGTATAGATCAATAATGAAGATGCTGGCGCTCCACACATCTTCAAGCTAAAGGTTAGGAAGGAAGTTCCATTCTATACTGTAAAGAGTAGTACTACCAGTTACAGGCCTCGAGAAAGCTGTTTTCCTAAAAAATTGTTTTAAGAGAAAGATTTTATAAATTTAAATCTTGATTAGTTCTGGATTCTTGCTCTATGAATTCCCAACATTTCCTTTTGAGTTAAAATTATCGTTTTCATTCAAATATTAAGAAAGATTTGTCTCTGACATAAAGCTGTTTACTTCTGTAAAATTTTACGAAACACAGCGATGTTTATTTTTTTTATTTCAAATTTATCTCTGAGCATTCGTTGTTATCAGTCCAATCTTAAAAATAATAAAATAAAAATCTATAGTCAGTTTCGCCGTCTTATATCTTTTTCTAAACGCCAGGTTTGGGTCTAATAAAACCTACGATTACCCTGCATTTTATCAACAACCAAGAAATGTTTTAAAAATAAACAGTGTTTTCTGTTATCGAAGTAACAAGAGCCCGTACAATATTCTCGCGTCACGTTCCCTTTTAACGACATTTTGTCAAATTCACCGCTTTTCTTTTTCGTAGTTTGTTTTTAAGCACGTTTTGCTTATGCGATCCTGCCAAAGATACGAAGAGGTAAAAAAGGTTTTTCTAGTAAATTGTCCTAATTGATAGCGATGTGGTCAGATAGGGTCAGATTTTGTCGGCTTTTAATGCTGCTTTACTTCTTGATGTTTTTCACACAAATACACTCAGTAAAAAGCTTCATTGTTTATTTACGTCTTTTAGAATTTTTCTGCTAAATATCCCGTGCTCTGGCAAAATACTTTTGCTCTTATCCCGTTAAAATCTACATTTCCAAACTTTGTTTCCTTTTTCCAGCTTTTCTTGGTATTCCCTAACATAAAAGCAGTCTAGCACAGAGATAAGTTTGAAAAAAAGCAAAGCTAATTGAATTCTGCAATATTCCTTCAAGTTCAAGGGTTTCTGCATGCGTTCATTGACTTCGACGTAACACCAGAAGGAAATAAACAACCACTTCAAAAGCGTAGGCGTCGATAAGAAAATGTGCATTTGTTTTCATAGTTAAGCGTTGTTTGTGTGAGGGAGACAAGGGCTATGTTACGACAATATTCTCAGGAGAGACAACAACTAAAGCGAATTTCAATTGCTATATTCACATTCACCTATGTCTGTCATTTTGTTTTCCATACACATTCACCTATCTGGTTCAATTTCTTACATTAAGTTTCAATCATTTATGCCCAAAATATCTATAATTAGCTAATATGGTAGATGTATTATATGTGACCCTTAAGTGTTTTATTTAGTATTTAGTCACTATCTTACCCCAAATTGTACTGACATGAACATGATCGAAACAAAAGTGATCGAATTCTTTCTTTTCATTTTACAAACACACACAAAGACATACACATATCTCTCCCCCTCTCTCTCACTCATATATATATATATATATATATATATATATATATATATATATTTTAAATAATATATATATATATATATTTTAAATAATATATATATATATATATATATATATATATATATATATATATGTATATATATATACATATATATATGTGTGTGTGTGTGTGTGTGTGTGTGTGTGTGTGTGTGTGTGTGTGTGAGAGAGAGTATAAAGTGTGCGATGGGTAAATTTTCGCCATTTCATATTCTTATTTCGCGCATGCGTTTTTTTCATTTTGTCGATTGCACAGTATAGTAGACTCTGTTGAGCACCGTCTGTAGGAAAAAAGAGCACCATGACGCAATTTACTCTGCCATGAATTTGGAAACGGCATGCCGTACGTCTTGGCATTCGTGCCATAAATCTCTAATACGAACATTTGTGTGTTAATAAGAGGACAAGGAATAGGATTCGAAAGAGTTGGATGAATTTAATAGTAATTATGAAGGTACGCCAGCACGGAAAACTGCCTCTGATCGTTCTGATATGAAAAGACTCCGAATTTGTAGGTGTTGACACAACTCGGAGGCCTACATCCAGAGCAATAAGGAGGTAGTGGTTGGCCGCTGGAAGACACTATATCTAGCAATCGGACTCTGCTCCACGCCACACAAGCAGGAGAACATAGTGATAGCTGTCAGACAATTTCTGCGACCACATCATCCTTACATCTGACCACTTAAACCCCTAGACTTGCAACCCATTTAATTATTATGTGTTGGGCGCAGTTGAGCGAGATACCAACAAAACTCTTTGTAACACCAAAGATGAACAGAAGCAAGGAATATGGAAGCATTTGCTAATTGAACAAGGGGACCGTCCAGAAGAGTTGCATGAGATTCTGAAGTGGCCTGAAAGCCGTGTTTGAAGCCAATGGAGATTTTACTGAATAAATTTACTCTTTGGTAAATATCTCTATTAAAATGAGATATCAGTATTATTTTCATTTTTGCGTAATTTAAATGACAATTTATTCATGGCACCCCGTATATTAAGGTAAATGATATTAAGGACTATATACATTTTTCTTTTACCAAAATACGAGTAATCCTCAGACAATGTCAGAAATTGTCCGAAGACATATGATTCAAACTTCCTAAGTTACCATCGGGGTAGGTAGTCACAAATGTTGAGTAGTGGAAGTTGTGACGCAGGAAAAAATTGTTGCGACTCGAGATTTTTTTTTATTTTACAACTTTGTGCTTTTTAAATATACATTTGAGGATGCGGCATTTTAAGTGGTATATATATATATATATATATATATATATATATATATATATAATGAATGAAAAGGGTTTGGCAAATTTGACACTCACAGGACATACTGAAGACAATAGGGACATAGGAAAACATCTACATAATATGATTGTGTAAATGGTTTGCAGAAAAGTGATTAGGAGGAAAAATACATATTTACTAAGTGCTACAAATGACTGGAAGATGAGGAGAACCATGACCGCCCATTTCCTGAAAGGACACGCTTACATAGATGTAAAACTGTCTATCAAACTGATTTTATTGAACACTTAAAATGAAGCATTTCTGAAAAAATTAGATGTCCTAACAATATAAGTTATGCAGAGGAAAGTAATCTCAAGCCACTCCTACAGAAGGTAGTAAATGAAAGCGATACGAAAAGACTAACTAACAACAGAATGCATAGTTGCCATCAAAAGAATAGCTCAAGAAGCGAGCAACGAATTGGAGAAACCCAACTCAAGCAAAGACAATAATTTACATAATTAGGAAATGTTTTATCAGAGGGCGGAAAGTGCGACACAGAAATCCAGTTGAGATAGCGAAACAGGATTTCCAAAAGGTAAGCAAAGAAACAAGAGAATTTCGTTAGAAACAAAGAAGTAAATATTGGACTGTTATGTAATATATATTCTCCTATATGGCAGTTAATGCTGGAAAATAACCTTACATATAAAGAAAATAACTGAGGAAACTTTTGAAATGTGCTTGTACAGAAGGATGCTGTCTGAAAGAATCCATGGAATGAACATGTGCGTAATGATAAAACTTTAGAGAAAACGGAATTCCAAAAAGAGCACATTTAGAAACAGAATTAGAAAGTTTTAGTTTTGTTAAGGGTCCTTACCTATAAGTACAATATGAACTCTTCCTAACACTATGTATACTACACCTCTCAAGAGAAAGGGACGAATCGAGTCGAGCCGATAGTAGTTTACTCCAAACCAGACTGACAGTCATACTAACACCTTCCACATCTTGTATTATTATTCCGTATAATATATCTTCGTTATTTTTACTCTTGTGTTCGTGTTGTTCTTCCTTGGACCATAACAAGTTTTTAGGCAGTAAGGGGGATGGAAAAAATTAATTTTCACATAATATTACTTTGAAGTGTGTGTATGTGTGTGCATGTGTTTATATATCAGTGAGTGAAACAAAAGATTGTTATTACCACTTCAAGTCGAGATTTTCGCCTGATTTACTACGAAAACGATCACTGTTTTTGCTTATTTTTATGGAAGAGCAAAGAGGTTTGGAGTATAAAGGCTAGATGACTTGCAGGTGTGTATATTAACACAATGCATGTCATCTGACCATTATAGTCCAATCATATCCTCATAGTATGAGAATAATTTTAGGTGATGGATGCTGCACAATTGTTATCGTTATCGACTGGGTCAACTTGTCGAAGGCGTCTGATAATGTAAGGCCGAAAATCCCCAATGATCGTCGGCTAAAACATCACTGATGATGTGGGCAAAGACACCAAATGTATGTATTTAGCGAAAAGATGACAAAATAAGTTTAATATGTCTCTCTGACCAAACACGATCTTCCGGGTTCTTAGAAGCTCGACAAGGTCGCGGATTGTAATCTTTTCATCGAAAGAACAAAAGTAATTCAAAGTGCTTTCAAGGTACGGATGTGTTTCCATAACTTTCATCATAAGGATTCCTGGGCGATCTTTTTCTCGGTGTACATCCCCATATGCTTAATCCAAGTTTATCTGAAATCCAAAAATTCACAGGATTCATTTTTTCCGTTTATTAAGTGCTGTGAGGGTATCACAGTCACAGGCATAATGCAGTTGGTTTAATAGATTATTAAAAATAGAACACATATATTTAGGGTCAGAAAGCGAGAGTCAGTGTAGGGAGATAATGCTGAACCAGGTCTTGAAAAATTTAACTTTCACATAATATTATTTTGAAGGGTGTGTATGTGTTTGCAAGTATGTATCTATATGTGAGGGAAACGAAAGATTGTTATTATCACTTCTAGTCGAGAGTGTCACCAGATTTACTAAGAAAACGGTGACTGTTTTTGCTTCTTTTTTATGGGACAGCGAAGAGGTTGCAGAAACGGAAGTTTTTCGTGATTGGCCTATAAATGTTAGATGACTTTCTGCGTATTTACAAACACAATGCAAGTTATTTGGCCTTTATAGTCAAATCAAATTCTTATAGTAAGAGAATATCCTATCTGCATCAATTTGGTCACAGTTGAGAAGGGGTATAATACTGCAAGACTTGAAATCCTTAATAATGCTAGTTTAAAAACATCATAGATGATGTGTGCCAAAGCATTAAACACATGCATTTAACGGAAAAAGGTAAGAGGGACATAGGAATGCAGGGAAAACCGACCTAACGAGCTTTTAGATATGCTTGGCAGAATAGGGATTAGGGGAGAAAGAGTGAGCAAAAAAATCCATGTTGTTAAGAGCTACATAAGAGAGGATGTTGTCAGGAGTTATGATCGCCCACGTCCCGAAGGAACAAAACACAAAGAGGGAGAAGGATAAAATCTCATGAACACCTTTTTTCTGGGCTTAGTTGCAGGTAAATGAATATCGATAGAGTAGGATCACTATGCTTGGCGTTATTTTTTATCACCATTTTTATTTCATGTTTTTCAGTCTATTTACTTTAGGGATATTCTTTTATTATTCTCATACTTCTATTTTATTTTCATAACTTTTTTCTAGGAGTTTCCTACCATCAATTTTGTCCGTTTCTGATTTCTAAACCAATTTAAATACTACTGACTCATTCCAACTTCCGAGATCTGCAGACAAATCATTGTTTACAAGGTTAAAATTTCTTCCTTTGTCCTACCGGAAATTATTGATATAACTGTTCAAGCACTAAATTCCTAAAATAAATAATTCAATATTTCTCTCTCAGAATATGTACTTTATGAAATAAGTGTCATAATTCGTCACGCAAGCACCAAAATTAGATGGATCTTTGATTCTATTCATCTAAAAAGCTAAATTTACTGATTTTTTTTCTGCTAGTGCCAGAATTAATGTTTAACTATTAATGCAAAAAAGTCAATACTTTCCAAAATATAATAAATGTCTGTAGACGCTCGATAAATTTAAACCCCAAATATGCAAAACCCCCAGGAGAATGACTCATTGCGCCTTGTCAGGTTAATTTTTTTCGCTGACAGGAAGGGTAAATATTAAAAGGAATAAATTGTTAGGTCTGCTGATAGGAAAGTTGGTTCATTCTGAAGTGATAGACATTTTTCTTGGAAGAATTTACGTATTTATAAGTCATTCAAGCATTGAATACAGCTACCACATCTGGTCTCGTTCTTCTGCTACGTACCTATAGATTCTTGATTCAATCCAAATAAGAATCTGCAATATTATCGGTCGTGACTTGGCATCGCGGCTTTACTTTCCCAACACAGTAATGTAGCTTTCCTATAAATATTTTATAGTGATTGTTTAACGAATGTTTTTATGGTGATTGTTTTGTAACACTATTTAGATACGGCAGGTTAATTAATCAATTAATTAACCACAGAAGTTAATTACGGGGATTACTTAAACCGATAGATATAACGAAAGACATACTGAGCGATAACTTAAACCGATAGATATAACGAAAGACATACTGAGCGATATTCTTTTTGTTTTGTTATTTTCCCAAAAACGGGGAATCGGTGAAAAGATTTTTTGTTTTGTTATTTTCAAGTGCGAATCAAGATAGTCATTCTTACTTTCTCGCGGAAGTGTGATGCTGAGATATGCTAAATTATCTGCGAGGACAAAAGAAGGAAAAAGAGAAAGAGAAGAAAGAAACAGAGGGACAAAACTTAACAACTTAGATGATAAGAGAAGGAAAAAGGTCACCCACAAAAGCGATGTTGTTTTTGGGTAGTGGAATGGCGAAAATTCTGATGGTCATTGTCGTAAAAATTAGTTGAGGGATACCAGAGCTTTTGGGCAGATAAAGCATTAACTGGGTCGTGATAGCCATGGCTTGTGTTATCAGTGACCAATGGGTCGTCTGCCGACCGCACACGGAGCTCGGCCCTGGATTGAGAGGAAATGTCGACTGGACAGAACATCTGTGTTCTGTTGAAATTCGTTTGTGATAACAGAGGCCATGTTATTGTATTTATTTTAATTAACCCAATTTCGCCAAAACATTCGTCCACTTAATGTTGGCGGAAAAACTTGGTTGAGAAAAACCATATCCCGTGAAGTTTGATAAAAATTGAGATTATCAGTTGACGCCTATTGGCCGAATGGCCAGGCGGAGATGATCATGTGACGCAGAGAGGAGGCCTGCCACCGCCCATTGAGAGGATAGGTATGAGATGTTACTGCGAGGAAGTGGGAAAACCGTTGACGCCCTCTAAAGTATGGTGAGATACCCATATGACAGCAGAAGAGGGTGGGAGTGGAATAAGATTTCAAAATATGGAAAATGATAATTATTTTTGGCCGAAAACAAAGAAAATCCTTATTGGGGATTTGAAATCAACGTGGTGGCCACACCACGTCCGACCCCACGTCAGGTTTTGATCGGCGTCCATATAAGCAAACATCTTCGGGTGTTTCAACAGTCAGTGAGTGAACAGTGAGTGAGACCCAGTCCTTTTTGGACGTCTCAGCTATTCGGTCGAACTCTCTGCCTCTGAGGCAGAGGGGAACTCTCTGCCTTTGGGCAGAGAGGAACTCGGACGAGGCTCCGCCGAAGGGCAGAGCCTCGTTCGAGGTGGTTGACCACCCCGATCCCGTTTATACGGGTTCTACGGGCAATTTTTGCCCGAGCCTACGGGCTCGGAAAGCCCACATTAAACCGGCCTTGTGCCACATTCGACACACGTGGGCGGGTTGTTAAACATTGTCAGTGAGTGAACAGTACAGCCAGTACAGTAAGAGAGAGCAGTCCAGTGCAGTTCGCAGAGAGACGCGCCTCGCACAGGTCACCGCACGATTCCATGCCTTCCGACTTAGTCTTCTAACCAAGAACAAATTCGTTGAAGTCCGACATTAGATTTCCCACCAAAACAAGTTTCCGACTTAGACTTCTAACCAAGAACAAATTATAGAAGTATGATTTATATTTTTCACCAGAGCTGACTTTATTGAAAAACAATCCAGATATCCAGAACTAGCAAAAAAGTGTTACAATCCACATTTTTTTCTTCGGGCTGGGAGAGAAAGAGAGAGACGCACTCCTGTAACTCAACAAACCGACATAAAATTAATCACTATTCCTAACCAGTCGCTCGCCTTGAAGTTGTTGTTTGTGCTTTTGTTTTTTTTTTTATCTACATTTATTGTGCAGTATCACCTTGACCCGGATTCGGCTGGCACTACGGCCCGACGTCTGATTGATTTCGTCAACCTAAGATCAAATCAGAACGTGGGTGGGTTGAATCGGGATCAAAGCAGTTGCTTCGGTGACCAGGCGTTGGAAGCGAGCCGGGTACGACAAGTTGGTACTAGAACCCAAGAAGACTTCAACCGATGTCCCAGGGTTAGCCCGTCACAAAGGACCGACGTCACATATTGTCGTCGTGACTGAAAAAGAAGTCGGGTGTCACAAATGGTGGCCTGACCAGGACGACGGGTGTCACAGTTTTAATGATTGTTTTCTTTGATACATCAACTTGACGATGTGAAGCGCAGTACTAGATTGGCAGTCAGGTCTCGTCATTTACAGTTGGTATGACTAGATGCAAATTCTGTGCTAACAGTTTCTTCTCTCATACTCTTGCTTTTGGGAACATCTTCCGTCTTCTTGCTTCCCAGTAAACTGCAATATTAATCGATATATTTCTTAATTTCTGGTAATTTTTTAAAATTTTTCTCCTTTTTTTTGTTTCACATTCTTTCAAACTCAATAACCTCTTGCGACTTAATAGCTATATTGTCTTGCATGGGGTGAAATGATAAGAAAGGTTAGATTTGTTTGTATTTTTGAAAAGCTGCTCACTGGTTTTTATTCACTTGATTTTATATTATGATTCCCCCCTCTCTATCTATCTATCTATCTATCTATCTATCTCTTTATTTCTTTTCACTCTCTCTTTCTTCCTCTCTTTCTTCCTCTCTTTCTTCCTCTCTTTCTTTCTCTTTCTCTGTTTCTCTCTCTTTCTCTGTTTCTTTTTCAGTGTATATATATATATATATATATATATATATATATATATATATATATATATGTGTGTGTGTGTGTGTGTGTGTGTGTGTGTGTGTGTGTGTTTACGGGTGCATGTTTGCGTTATGAATATATACTATTCTTACTGACCTTTAATTTACATCATTTTCTTTCCTTCTCCCCGTCTTTTATCGAAATATATTGTTTTTCCTCTCACATCGTATCTTAACTTGAAATTTCATTATTTCTTAGAATTTTGCCGTTGTCTTTGTTGTTGTAAAACCGCTTTTTAGACGATATAATCTTCATGTATTTTCTTAAGAATTGAGAGAAAGTTTTGGCAAAAAAGACAAAATTTGTTTCGGACATTTCGTCATATTAAAATATTGTTTTCTTTACTGTTCATTGCTTATTTTCTCTTTGTCTATCTATTCCCTTCCTTTTTCTTTCATATTCAATTACTGTTAAACTTACCTCATTTTTAACCTTACTTTTTTTCTTTTTTCTTCTTCATTTGAGATTAATATGCGTTTGAATTTCTTTTCTCCTGATTCTTGTTACATATTCTTATTTGCCTTCCACTTTTCTCTTTTCTTCATATTTCTTTCATTTAGTCTATGATTTAAATTATTGAATTGTACCTTTTATTCTTTTAAACTTTATGCTGCGTCAATATACATTTTTCCGTCATTACGGTAGAATTCTTCATTGTGATTCAGCTTTTAACGTGTTCATTTCCCAGCCACAATTCCCTAGAAATGAAAAATGCCCACGTCCTAACAAATAGTACCTTACTTCAAGTGTGGGATACTTGCATTTTGTATATGTGAATGAGAAATCGTGGAGTACTTTCTTTATGTGAAAAGAGAGAAGTACTTGACTTGAAAAGAAAAAAAACCGTGCGCTGAAGTTGTTAAGATCTACAGCAATAGGGACTCTATTCATCTTCTGGAAAACATGCCACTTACTTCCCAAAGAGAAGTATGGAGGACAATTTACATTTTTTCTATTTCTATATTTTCATACTTTTGGGTTTCATTTCTTTAGATTTTTTTTATCCTTTCATTATTTTCCTTCTAAATCTATCTTACTTCTTTCCTTCCAATTCTTTTTTGTGATTACATCTCTTTTATGGCAGCACATTTTCCCACTTTGAATCTTGCATAAACGCATCTCTGTAATGTGAGGATTTTGGAAGAGTGAAACGATGATGAGATTCCCGGTCATCTTTATAGAAAATGTCAGCCATTGAGCACATTTCCTGTGCAAGCGTTCGACATCTATGATTTTTTAACCTCCGATTGATTCATATCAAACATGAAAAGCAACATCAAGTGTCTCTACTTCTTTGTCCACATCAATTCTATCAACGACATTGCTTGACACCATTCTTGGATCAGTGATTATTTGATTTCTTAGAAAAATACGGCAGGGATAAACATAAAAATATTGCAGTTTTGAAAGAATTAGAAAAAATACCGGGATTCATCATTGGCGGTCACAATCTTAAAATCTTGAGATGCGTAGATGACACAGTGCTGATAGCAGATACGGAAAATAAATTACAAAACCTCCTACACAAGGTAGCGAAGGAAAGCGAGAAGAAGGGACTAAGCATAAACTACAAGAAGACAGAATGCATAGTCATCAGTAAAAGGATAAGCCCGAAATGCGATTTACAGGTCTGAGACACTAAATTAGATGCGGGAATTTAAATATCTGGAAAGTGTTCTGACAGAGGACGGTATGTGCGACACTGAGAACCGAAAACGTATTGGGATGGCCAAAGACGAATTCCAAAAGCGAGGCAGAGTTTTACGAGACAGGAGGGTTTCGTTGGTAACAAAGAAAAGAGGACTGAACTGCTACGTGATATCTCTCATCCTTCACGGTAGTGAATGTTGAACGGTCTCCTCAAAGATGAAGAAGTGACTGGAGGTAATGGAGGTACCGTTCTACAGAAGGATGCTGAGGATATCATGCACCGAGCGTGTGAGCAACGATGAGGTTTGGAGAGGATGCAAACAAAGAGGAAGCTTATACTTAACATCAGGAAGTGGCAGCTAGAATTTCTGGGACACATAATGAGAAAGGAGGGCCTGGAGAATCTGATACTCACAGGGCGAATAGAGGGAAAGAGAGACAAGGGAATGCACCGCATGACATACCTGGTGTGTTAAGCAAATGGATTACAAAACGTGGTCTGAGGTGGCAGAGGGACGAAACTTGTTGACAGCTACAAGGGATAGGAGGAAGTGGAGAGCCATGATCGCCTACATCCTAAAGAGACACGTCACAATCAAAGAAAGAAAATAGATTTTCCAAAAATCCACTGTCGAATAACAAAGGGAATGTTTCGGAGCTAATGATTAATGAAGAAGAGTAACATTCGATATTTTGAAAATGTAGGACCGCGCAAATATTTATTAACTTCATTTAAAGTCAAATTAGTTTTCTACTTTTATCTTCTTTTTCACTTTTAAACGTGGGCGAACTTAGCTCTCCATAGATATTTTGTATCTCTTTGTACGTTTAACCCTTTTTCCATATCGCCTAAAATCTGTTCTAACAGCTGCGAGGTTATTTCCAGCGTTTCTCTGCCGCTCCTGCTTTCAAAATGTCGAAATGTCCACGTTCACTTTCCTTATTATGTGTTCTAGTAATTTAAGCTATCTCTTTCTAATTCTGTCTATAGGTTTCATTTTCTTTTTCACTTTTTGTTGTAGCATACCTACGACGATCATGGGTATGTCCCCATTCACGTAAATAGAGTAAGAAATACTGTATGTTGGTCTGCAGTTGGAGACTCGTCTCCAACTGTGCTGGTCAAACTCTCTGCCTCTGAGAGGATCCACAGACGGGGCTATGTCGAGGGGAAAATCTCATCTCAGGAAACAGCTACCCGTCCCCGTTTTATACGGGATATACGGGCAAATTTTGGCCGAGCCTACGGACTCGGATACCCCACATTAAATTCGGCCTTTTACGAGTTACATATGATGTCCATTTTAGCTATTGTTGTTTTTGTTGGTAATTCTCAAGTCATGTGACTTCTGTTATTTAGTACAGTTCTTTGCTTGTGATTCTATAGCGCCAGTTCACAATGTTCAAAGAAGAGTAATCTTTGCGAAGATCCTGAAAAATCATTTTTTTTTCCGTTGAGTTTAGGAAGCGGTTGTATGCAGCTGAGAATTTAGATACTTCTGAACAGTTGGCGCCCTGCATTACATCCATAAGAAATTCTCGGTCTGACAGACAAGGCTATTTCAGAACATGACTCGAGTTTTTAGGTTGATGTTTTGGTTTTGTAGATACTTACGGTTTTGCGAGAAACTACCTCTGGTACAGCCTCTTCCTTGTTCAATTTCCTTATCTCTAATACTAATATTAATATCGTCGTCCACTGGATCAGAGGAAGAGTATATCTCCTGTATATATATCCTGTTTACCCTACTCCAGTTTAACGTGATATTTACACTTATACGAGTTTGTACGTATACTCAGTCAAGTGATAATGACTTTTGGTTTTCGAAACACTAAATTAATGAATCTATATAAAAAGTAACACTTCCTTATTATTCTTTGTTCCATTGTAGCAATGTTGCAAAAAAGATAAACACTAAGTCCCCTGGTTAGTAGAATAGCGACGTACAACTATTCATGGTTACGACACAGTTTACATTAATCTTGTTTCAACTCATGCTGTTTGCCTCGTACATACGACACGGGTGAACACTACAATGCACGGCGGAAAAATAAATCATCATACAACTCTGTACTCAATAAGGGATTGTTGTGGGTTCGCTCTGTTTCGTTTGAGGAAACATTCCTCTTCATTATGGATCCCAAACGTAGTGTAATATCTTCTGATGGCGGTGTTAGGAAGAAAAGGAATACCTATCACAATAAAAGAGAAATTAGATATTGTTAAACGCCCTAAAAATATAGAAACAGCGACGAATATTGGTCGGTTGCTTCACTTAGGTCGTTCGACTGTCACTTAAACATGTAGATATGTACATACATATTGACTTTCCTTGTAAGAGATGAGATTTTCTTGTCAAACACTACATTGGTAAATTCCGGATAAAATGTAAAATAAACGTGAGTTTGTTTTTCTTTCTCCCCCAGAGTTACTTTTTCTTCTTAGTACAGCAAGTGAGACAAAATCTTGCGCCTCCTCGTCTCATCTACTGAGAGCGAAATAAA
>OZ038485.1:129581329-129613829 GCA_964036315.1 Acanthosepion esculentum
AACGTTAGTCATGACTTTGAAATTAATGAGATCACAATTGTATAAGCGTGATATTAATTGCGGTGACTATGACAACCTTGCAAAACTATTGTGTATTACACGATATTAAACTTTGTACCTGGTATTGTTCATTCACAAAAATTTATTTTGGTTTTTAATTTTAAAAGATATCCCTAGAATTATAAAAAGACAACAAAAACTTTAGTCATTTGTTTGTCAGTTTGCCATTTAAATAAACAGTCAGTTTATATTCAGACTTTGTGAATTCTTGACTAGAACATAATAATTATTTTTTTACTCTTGGTTAATATAAAATCTCACCCTATTTTGTCAGTACATTTTACTAACGAATACCTACTTTTTATGCCATGATATTTCTTTACAAGTCTAAGATTAGATGAAAAATCTCGTATGCCCTCTTAAGTTGGAAAAGTTACACTCCAAACTGCTAACTCTGTTTCCTATCGATTTTCTTTTCTTTTGTTTCTTTACAGTAAGTATGCCTCCTGTACAAATTTCTGGACCCACACTATGTAGAGAGTTACATTAAGAGGTGGTTTATACGGATAGGAGGGAGAAATTACGGTTAACTTTAGACCTATGCATGTTAAAATCGTAGTGATTGGGGAAACATCCTCTTGGCAGTCTGTTCAATAGGGCGGCGGTTCACCGTAAGAAGTTGTTTGCGTGAAATGTATTTCACGTATATACGGATAGAAGCTTTGCTATAATTAAAGTGGCATGGCGAATGTTAGCCGTGAATGTTAGACGTGACGTAACCAAAGAATATAGTTCGTCTGAGCACTTTCCATCAAATTCGAGATAAAACAGTGAGAGATTCGACACATCCAGCCTGTGAGAGACTCGACACACCCAGCCTGTGAGAGACTCGACACACCCAGCCTGTGAGAGACTCGACACACCCAGCCTGTGAGAGAGTGTTTGGAGGTTGGAAAATAATTCATAAACTCCATTCATTAGTACTACCAGTCCACAGATTTAAGCCGAGGTTACTTCCAAAGAGTCGAATCTCTCTAATTTCCCCCGTATTCCAGTTATAAGGCAAATGCATCTTATTACACACCGCATTCCGTAACACTCCAGTGGATCTCGAGTATTGGTTAACTTTACTATAAAATATTCATCAATGATTACTTTACACACAGAAAGTTTTAATATTAAAACTATCAAATATGTATTTGTAAAAAAACAACATTACTTCTATTTTAAGAACTGGATTAAAAGCGCAATTTTCTTTAGACGAATGCGACGCAATAAAGATGAAGACCTGTATTACTAGAAATGAATAATTTAGACGGAAGTAAAGTCACTTTCCCCCTGCCTTGATATATATTCATTCCTACCCCGGTTGCTTCTTTTTTGTTTAATTGAAAGTGACACTAAATAATTTAAGTTTTAATTGTTCAATGATTTAATTTTAATTTAAGAGGCACTATATTTTATACGCCAACCTAAAACGATACAGTCGCAGGAAAAATGTTTTTTTACCAGTAAAGCCTAAAAGAATGGAACCTTTTTTCTGAGGAATAGTAAATAAAGATTTTCTCTGGGTGTTGGAACTTTTCACGGATAAAAAATTCAAAACATGGTTTAATATTTTTAACCAATTTTCAAAATTGACGGATTTTATTGAAAGCAAACTTTCTGCCAATGTAACTTTCATTCGCTTAAGTCAGATTGATTGTATAGTGAAATTCTCTGATAAAGTTATTTTTATTGCTTTTTTTTATAAAATTTGTCGAAGCTAATCTCTAGTCTTTTTTGTTGTCTACCAATATCATTTTGGAATATTTCTTCAAAGTCAGATAATATCAAAGTGCTGCTTTTACATTTCTAATATTGGTAAAAACAAAGAGGATGTTGAAGAATACAAAAGAGATTTGCCTATTTCCATGATTTCACCTCCGTTATACTCAACTTTAGCGAATTCATCTTGTTATTATTTTAAAATGTTTATCGTCTTACATAATAAGGAGTATCTGTCCGCTTCAATTTCTACACATGCCTGATTCACTTGCTTATTTTTTAATAAAATCTTGTGTATTACAGATGCCAAACAAAGATTGTATTCTGTATAAACAATGAAGAAAGTTAAACTTTATATATATAGAGAGAGTTTGACGTTTTCATGTGGATACAGAATAAAGTCTTTTTTTGTGAGTCATTAATATATGCCGATAATTATTTAGACTAATTCCCTTCATGAGACAAACATCATATATTTATAGATTTATAGATTTATAATGCTGCAAATTCTTCGACCAGAATCAATCTCTCTTTTTTCCCATTCTATATCAAAATATAAAACTTTATTAGCTATTGTAATTTAATGAAGGGATTAAAAGAATTTTGGATAAAATCGAGAAATTAAGAAAGAGCAATAATAATAATAAATGCAAATATTATCTTAAGTAATTGAAGTTCTGATTCGAAATATAACGGAAATAATAATTATTTTTAGGAGAAATTTAGATAATTAAAAAATTAACATTACACGATAATGTGCAATTGATGATTTCATTTTACAAAGGGAGACAACTGCGACATTTATTTTGAAGAAAATTGATCATTTAGAGAATATCAAATAGAATCAATTTCCCATTGCCCTAAATTTACTTCGCTCTGCCTTTTCTATAAATAATTTCATGTTAATTATTCGGGTGAACTCTTCGCTATGGTGCATAAACTTTATGAAGTTAATCGCAGTTCTAGTTTGGCAACAAACCCTATTCAAATTACAGTTGAGCTGGCGAGATGTAATCGTAATTTCTATACTAACATTTTCTTTTTTCATACTTCTTTCTCGGGGAACTATCGGACGGCGCCATGTATTCCAGCCATCTTTGATCTTCAAAAAATTAAATGCAATCTCAATCGTTAATTTGTCATCTCGAGTACTCTTCTATTGTTCCCGCTCCTTCATAATGTTTTCTGTTTTCAAATTCTGTAACCCCATGTGTCTTGGTGACCTACTGTATTCCTTGGGCTGTATTTGAATAAAAATCAAACCATATCAAGTATCTGTTTCATAAGGCACAAGGACTTGAGTTGTGAAACTCATGCCAGATATCATAAAATTTTATAGAGACAGTGAAAGTGGATTTTAAACCGCAAGGTTTAAACGTGACTATTTTAACACTACTCCTCGATTCTATTTGACCGCTTGTAAATTATTGACAAATGTCTGAAACCTATGGGAAGAGATATTGACAGATTTGCCACCTCTTTTAACTTGTCTCTTTTCACTTGAGATTACTTCTATTAAAGCGGCTGGTCTCGAAATAATTTAAGCAAATTGAATTTTAACCATGTGAAAATTGCTAGTCACGTTGACAGTCCTATTTCCGAACAACCATATCACGCTTATCTATTGGAGAAAGAGAAGTCTGCTGACTATTTTAAAACAAGTTTTTTCTTAGATGTTCTTTCAAATCTTGTATATTCGTTCGTTAACTTAAAGGAATCGCTTCAGATAACTCTCATCAAAGGCTGTGTAGATATCAACAGTTTTCATTCCCCTTTGATTTTTTCTTTCCAGTTTGACCAATCTCTGTTACAATGTAGATATCTCTGATACGTCCGTCCTGGGTATGACAATAAACTACATACGCGTCCAGGGTAAGACGATAAACTACATCCGACAGCAAGGCCTCTGATCAGGAGGCTTTGAGGTGCGTGGAACCACCTCTTAATTGCTGGTGTTCCTAGGTCCACCCTGACCGGGAGTGGTAGCACCTGTTAGGGTCCCAGCTATGGGCAAATAGTTAACCACGAGACTGAAATAAAAACCATTATAAAAGTGTGAAAGTAGGTTTTAATACCAGAAATACTTCGTTAATTTTATTAATAGAAATAAATTTTTGAAATACGTTTTTGAAAAAAACTATTACCAGCTATACGTTTTTGAAAAAATATTATTACCGGCTATACGTTTTTGAAAAAAATAATATTGCCAGCTATATGTTTTTGAAAAAAATAATATTACCAGCTATACGTTTTTGAAAAAAAAACAATATTACCAGTTATACGATTTTGAAAAAAATAATATTACCAGCTATACGTTTTTGAAAAAAATAATATTGCCAGCTATACATTTTTGAGAAAAAAAATATTAACAGAAATAGATTAAAACAAAAATATTATCAGAAAAAAAGTTGTCGGCATTAAATGACACATTGAGGTTGATATGCCGTAAAACAAAACAAACCAAACCAAACCAATCTGATACGTCAATGAAATTATGGGAAACAATTTGATGATTTGAAACACATATTGATGATTATGAGTGGAAAGTATATCTTTGTATGATAATAGTTTTGCTTCCTTATATATATTACTGTTCTCTCTATGAAATGCCAATAGCAACTCAAGATGGCGGGTTACTGAATGAGAAACTGGAATAAAGACGGGAAGAAATAAATATTATGTGGATATATTTTATAAACAAGGGTTGATTCTAGAAATGTACAGTTTAATATTATGGGGATCGACAAAGCATTCCCGCCGCCTTGTAATTAACTGTTCTACTCTGTTTCTATAACAGTTTGAATTTTTTCTGAAAATTTCTGAAACGAAAATGTATGTCTAATGAGATTCGCAATTTAATAATTCATTAGAACCACATTGCTGAACCCGTTGTGTTCTTCAACACAGCGCTCTTGAATTTGGCCAGGTATAGATATTATCTTTCCCAGACTTAACAGAATGAATACAAAAGACGAAGAAAAAACAGTTATCTATCGTACAGTCTATCTCCAGCTGGTAACACGTGGAAATGGGATATTTCGCTTGAAATTTAAAGTATAAGTAAACTATTTCTAATGTTTTTTTTCTGACAGTTCCAAACGTTCTTTAACCTTTTCATGGGTTTTCCACTTGTGCAGAGCTTTCTTGATTTCAAAGCCCCCTCTGGCAACAATGTCTTTCACGGTAATATTCTTTTGGCTTTACGAATTGGATTTGGTCCCTTTTAAAACTCTTTATACGAAGAGCACTTACATTATTTCTCGTCTTAAATCGGATCGTTCATTTCCTTACATATCAAGGCGATATATTTGTTATATGGAACGATGCTAAAAAGAATAGAAAAAAATGTGGAGATGAGCTCTTTGGAAACGCAAACATTTAATTATAACGTGTGCATTTTTCGAACAATAAAACGTATTTCTCTCATATTATAAATATTTCATAAGGACCATCGGCGTTTAAACTTGCACTTGCATTACAGATACCATCATATATCACCATATATATATATATATATATATATAAACTCTTACTATCACATATTTTGCAGACTAATATATATTCTTGCGTATATCAACATAATATTGCAAGCAATTTCATCATATATTAATGGTTCAGATTTTCATTGGAATTTCTGATTGGTCAAAATATTCTTGACTTTTACAAGATTTTCTACAGTATACCAAAAGCAAATGTCAGCAAGTCTTCATCCGCAACCGTCAAAATCTGATAGTCAGACAGACAGCAGCAACAACAGCGGCAGGTAGGTTAGAATTAAAAAGCACATTTCGCTACAGCAAATTGTCGTACGGGATAATGGCCTAGTGCTTAGTTAATTCAATCCCTGGGTGCGTACATTCTCTCGATGAAAGTTGACGAGCAATATCCTAACCGCAGTAAAAAAAAGAGAGAGAAATTAAAGATATACGTAAATATGAGCAGTTTAACCCTAGATTAAACAAATAGTTCAGTTCAGAATTCCCTGTAGGTTTCCAAGATCGATATACAGCTGACAAATGCAAGAAAATGGGAAATGAAAAATAAGAACAATTTTCGAAATATAAATAGTGCAAATGCCGATAACACTTCATTCCACATATTCAGAGAGAAACCAAAAACAATTTTGCAATAACTGACGTAAACAATTCCTTTCCATTGAGTCTATCTTTAGACCTTTTCTTATATAAACTTCTATCTAGGATGCAGAGCAAAGGAAATCACCGAATTCTAGAGACTTGTAATAAAATAGAAGCAGACAATATTATATAAATTATCTTCCTCCATCGGTGATTCTATACTGAAATGTGCTAAAAAATATACATAAAAATTATAGTGTGACTGTTTAAATAACGTAACTTTAGGAGACATGAACTGGTTCCAGCAAATTTGGGATCATAGGAATTAATCAAAAGCAGTTATGTAAACATACACAAAACACAATCCTTGAGAACGAATAGAGAAAGATTTGAAAGTACTCGGAAAAAATAGTAAAAAATAAAAATAAATATAAAATTTACCGATGACATAAGAGAACTAATTCGGAAATCTGGAAATGTTAATAACAACATTAATAGACAAAACTCTTAGATATTATTCCACCAAACATGTTTGAATATATATGTATATATATATATATATATATATATATATATATATATATAATATTATTATTATTATTATTATTATTATTATTATTATTATTATTATGATAGGAAAATATAATAAAAAACATGTTGAAATCGCTCCACAAAAGCTTTCATGTTGCAATACTTTGATTGTACTTCTTCAGGTGATGATAAGTAACTGGTGATGATTTAAAACAAAACAAAAAGCATTACGTCTTTTCCGAAAGATAAAGGAGGTGAGGGAAAACATAAGGACAGTAATAAAATTAAACTTGTGGGTATGTCTTGGTTAACCAATGAAGTGTCAGATCAGCGCTAAATAGAAAAGTAAGCTCAGGTGGTAAATTTGGATGAGTTATTATTTTCATTTCACTATAAATCAGAATACACACACACACACACACACACACACACACACACACACACACACACACACATATATATATATATATATATATATATATATATATATATACAGGGTGTCTCAAAAAATGTACTCACAATTTGAATGAGGAGAAAACCTTTATTTATGAACATAGAGTGAAATGGAATAGCTTCGAATACAGAAGAAAAATGTAATTGAAGAATCATATTCGCAAATGTTCAAATTGATGACCAAAAAAAAACATGTTAGAGACAGTTAAAGTGTGAGTACATTTTTTGAGACACCCTGTATATACCTGTGAAAAGTGTATATATATATATATATATATATATATATATATATATATATATATATATATATATATATATATATATATATATATATATTTATATATATAATATATTATATATATTATTATTTATATATTATATGCGCGGTACTTATTAGAAAGCGCTCAATATCAGAGATAGAGCTAAACTGATGATCGCCAGAGCGCGAATATATATATATATATATATATATATATATATATACATATATATATATATATATATATATATATATATATATATATATATATATATATATATATATACAGGTTGTCCATAAAGTTCGTGTGCACTTTAAAAAAATTATAACTTTATTTGTATTTGCGATAGAAATAATCTGTAAACAAATGTTATAAAGTTTAATGTACCTAGTTTTTCGTATAGCTAAAATAACTAATGTGATTTCAGGCATTTCTGTAAATCAGTTGTTAAATGTTTTCCGTGAACTGCAAAATCGTATTACCCTTTGTATTGCTAATGATGGAGGACATGTGGAAACTTACATAAAATTTCAATAAAACATTAAAAGATACAGATTTACTTCTTTCTAATCCTTTTTACAAATTATTTCTATCGCAAATACAAATAAAGTTATAAAGTTTCTAAAGTGCTCACGAACATTATGGACATCCTGTATACATACATACATACATACATACATACATACATACATATATATATATATATATATATATATATATATATATATATATATGTATATATATATGTGTGTGTGTGTATGTGTGTTAAAACCAAAACATTTCTAGAACCACTACCAGTGTCATTGATATATTAACAATTGTTCTTGATGCCAGAAAAGATTTTTCTTCTTACTATTTCTGTTTCGAGATGTAATACTGAAATATTAAACATAGAACGACAGAATTTTTACTTTGTCAGGTTTAATGTTCCTCTTCTTGGATGAAGTTAGTCATCATTGACTAAAATTACACACAAAGTGATTACTGCACCTATTAAATCTGCTCCATCACAGAAAGGAACTTTATTTTAGAGACAAGCAATCCCTGGCAGGAAGTTGCGCCACCTGCTTTTAAATGTCCATATCGCCAAAGCGAGTCCTGCATAGATCGGCAGACACACCTACACACAAAGAGCGACAGAAAATTATGGATTATTAGATTAGCCTTTCAACCGAAATGGCTAATTTAGGAGAACTTTAGTCTTCAGTGTTGTCGGTTCACCAATGGTCAATCCAGTCCAAGCGTTCGACTTGTCGACTGGTATTTCGTCAGAAGACTTTACGGCTTACTTGTAGAATACAGTTGATTTCACTGGAACCTTTGATATATTAAACCAGCAAAGTTTAGTAGAAAGTTACACTGCTATTTCAAATATTAATTTCGACAAAGAAAGTCAAAATGTGCTCCAATCATACACTCACAGTAAAGAGAGACCAAGAAGGAATAATAAAGAAAGAAATAATAAAGAAAGAAAGAAAGAAAGATTCAGATACCTCGTCTTTGAATAGACCCTGTCTGAAGTTATTAAGCAAATCATATAAACTTTAACAATCTAAATTTGTTTTGAAAAAAGTTGTCAAATTTTACACAATCAATTTAAAACAGCCCGATTTAAAATTTTAGCTAGTATGTTTTATTGAAGATACTGAAGCTATTTGATGTCTTCTAAAAAAACTGCTGTCTGAAGTTATTAGGCAAAACCAAATAAACTCATTTTACTTCAATAAAAACTTATTAAAATCATGAAATTTTATCAATACCTATAATAGAACAAATACCAAACACATGATAAGTCCGAATATTTTACATTTTAATATAGCGAACCTTATTCTCAATAACATCCAGTAATCTATTATTCATTGACATTTTTTTTAAAATTTCAGCAGGTTCAGTTTCCGACATGGTAGTATTAATTGCTTCCTATATGTTTGTTTCGCTATTATATTGCTCGCCACCTTCATATAATTTCATATTCACAGCTGGCCATATATTTTCGATAGGATTCAGATCAGTACTTGATGGTGGCCATTCCATTATCTTCTTTCCTGTAAATCTGTTATGCTTAAAGAATTCATGGGTAAGCTTAGATACATGAGAAAGAGTACCGTCGTGCATAAATACTCACTTCATTTTGAAACTGCGAGATTGGAACATATGCCATTCAAAAGAAATCTTGTTCATAAAATCGTAATTATTAGTATTGTTCAGTTTAAGTGCTTCATTGATTCTGAATGGTCCAATAACGATTTGGTCGAAAATTTCAGCACATATCATAACACGACCACATCCATATTTTTTAGCCATAGACACGTCTGAATTGGATAAAATCCATCCTTTGGCCAATCCGTCAGGTCCATCAAATGTCACTCTAGATTCGAGCGTGAACATCATTTTAGAAAAGACAATTGTCATGCATTTCCTGGTCCAATGGTAACACTTTATAATATTTACTTTAGTGAGAGGATGTTGCCTAGGAGATTTTTTTTTACAATTCACAGGGTATTCTAGAGCTTTTCTTCTTCTTGACTCACTCAGTTCCAGCCTTTTGAACGTGGACAAAAATGGTTGTTTCGCTATAACTCGCTTTAATTTACGTTCATCTCGAGGTAACAAGTTCTTAAAGTTTTTTCCTTCGCTTAGAGTTCTCAAAAAATATTTTCAACGGCCTTATTTAGAGTTCTGCAAAGCTGCTTTGATATCTTCAATGTGGGCAATCTTTCACACAAACATTTCGTTATGTTCTGTCATTCAGCAGTTGTTAGAACGTTCCCTTTATCCAAGTTTCAACATATATTATGGACTAAAAGAAAGAAAAAATATTTTTGTTACATTTCAGAGGTCTTAAACTAATATTAGTTTAAGCTGCATAATAACTTCAGTAAGTAAATCTTCATAAATTCCAAATATCTCAAAAGTAAAAGTGGAAAATGGCAGAAAATTTAATTAAACATTTTTGGGGTAAATGGAGGAGTTTAAATCCGACAAATATTGGTCCAGAACTATTTGAGTTCTTGAGGTTTATTCGACTTGCATAATAACTTCAGACAGGCGGAATATAATGTTTTAAGACGAGATATCATTTACAGACGTCGTCACGTGCAAGTATTTAAATATTAAAAATGATGTTTTTTTTTTATCTTCGTGTAAGGATTTCCGCAGCAGAAAGGAAAGTTATTAAAATATTTATAAACAACATCGCATTCCTGTTCCAAAAGTAACATCTTTAGATTGGTATATTTGCTGATGAGGTCAGTTGATAATATCAGACTTGGATCTAAAAAATACTTTGGCATCCTGTAAAGGCCTTAAGCATTTTAATCGACAAGATGTTTGCGAAATCGGAGAAAGCGAAGACATTTATTTTTAAATAGATTTATAAAAACACATTTCTCCATTGAGATTATAACGGGTCTCCTTTCCAATAGGACCAGCAGAAACACATTAGTATTTCTAACTAGGCATACGTCATTCATCCCTGTTCATCTCTGTTCACGAAATAAGGGCTACAGGGCAAAGAAATGAATGAAGGCAACGATAATGCATTGACAAAATACTTTGCTCAAGATGATACGTTGTCACCATTAGATATTTAGAGTTAATAACTTTCTTCTTCATTTTCTTCTTCGTCTATTCTTTCTTTTTCTTCGTTCTTCGTTGTCGTCTTTGTCTTCTTCTTCGTCCTTCGTCCTTTTCTTCATCCTAGTCTTCTACTTTTTGTCTTCGTCGTTTTCTTCTGCGTTTTCTACTGCTACTGCTGCTGCTATTATTACTACTACTAATACTGCTGTTACTACAACTCATTCTACTTGTCCTGCGTTTCTAAGACGTAGGTGAGGTTGACTCTCTATAAATTCTGGTCCTTTCATACGCTTAGTAACGTTTTTCTTTTTGCAATATCTTTCATTCCCTGTTCTGTCAACCATTTACGTAAGCGCATTCAGCCATCACCGCTTTTCTTTGTATCTCTTGCATTGAACATGTCCTGTGGATGTCAAATTATACAATACTCCTTTTTTATTATATGACCTAGAAATAGCACCCACATATATCCCTCGTAATGGTAAGACATTAGCTAGAAAAAGAGACCAACGCCACTACTGTCTTAACATTATGTGAGTGGTATTTATGATATAGCTTGTATAGGCGGCCTTTTTGTTCACATATTCCATAAAACGTCTTTGTTTCTCACGTTTTCCTCATGACATTTTCTTCATTTTCTAGAAGAAGCGCGTTACGGTTGTCTTAAGTCTATTCTTCAACTATAATAAGATTGCCTTGAACCGCTACCATAGAGGATGGCTGATATTACAGGCACGGAAAGAGGAATCGGATAGCTGAGTTCGAATTCCAGTTGAATCCATTACGTTCACTTACGTGCCAATACCCTTGGGAAAAACAGACCGGCTTCTATAGCCTTGGATGGCAACTGGTCTAACGCAAAAAGAAATGGCAATCTACATCAGGAAAAGAAATCTCCCTCGTTAGTCATGTATCGAAAGATATATGATCGCCTAAGCGTGTATCACGTATAACACGTAACTGACTGACTGACTGACTGATATTACATAACAATTTCGTACTCTTTTCTTTGCTTCGAACCAAATCATTTGGGGAATTTATCTTTTGCTATTACAATGCGTTTTCGGATTTGGGTGTCGAATTTTCTGTCATCTGATAAAACACTTCCTAGATATTTAAAATTTTATACTTGCTTGATTTCTAATTCAAAGTTCCCATCTTGGATTCTTCTTTTTCTGTCCACCCATATTCTGTATTCTTAAAATGAATGTTAATAATTTCTTCTCGCTTTATTTACTACTTTTTCTGTGGGCACCTGTAGTTACCTTCCTGCGTTTACAGCGTCATCGTTATATCTTATGTTGTTAAGATTGTGACTGCCTGTACTGAATCCTTTTAGGACGTCTAATTCTCTTGGGTTCGGCTCCCTTTGAAGATTAAATAAATCTGATTATAAACAGACCCTCGTGTTATACCCGTTACTAGTTTTGTGTATTTATTGAATTCATTTTTCTCTCGGTATGCAACCAATTCGCCCCACGGATAGGTTCTGAATTATTCTAATATCTTCCCGCGATAAATTAAGTTTACCTGGCAGTTTGAACAGTTCTTCGTGAGGTATTTTAACAAATGCTTTTGTAGAAACTATAATTCATTTTGTATTTGTATCGCTCTTGTTGTTGTCATTCTGGGTGCTTGCCCTTATTGTCTTTAATGAAAACACACTGTTTATATTCGACCAGGGATCAAGAATTGACGTCTCTAAATAAGGTCATTGTTTTGGTTTTAGTACTGGTTCCCCATTTTGTTATAATTGTTGTTATATTCCTAACTCCTTAATAGAAGAGCTGACTAAAAATTGTAACTGCTGGGATAAAACATTATCTTTGTTTTTCAAAATTACATTCCTAACCATTTTCCTACATATTGTTTCATTTGATATTTAACACCTCTACATTTCGAATGTGCAAAGATGCTAAAGTTTAAATTACATATGCGCGACTTGTGGCAACATTGCAAGTTACCTCTTGGTAACATATGCGTACATTTCACAATTTAAAAAAATATAAATACCTGCGGCAATTAACTGTTTCATCGTGTTATTTGTTTTAAAATCATTTCCTCCGAAGCAATTCGATAATGCCAATAAGACGCAAGGGGTTACTGGGAGTTAAAGAGAAGAAAACTTTGGCGAGGAAAAAAGGACAATAAAAGAACAGGATCAGAAATTTTATAATCTCGTCGGTGGCAGAGAAGCTAGAAACCGGAAGAAATTTCCACAAGCGAGAAGTGCGAGAAAACACACTATTAGATTAGAAATTACGGTTAGATTTAACTAATTCGATTTTGATACTTATTTCTCAATCTAGTCCTAAGCCTTACCAAGGAAGAGGGCGCATTAGATCAAGTGTCATGAAAGTATTTATGGAAAAGACAGATGGAAAACACGTAACGGCGGTAGTAAAATGACTGACGTCGAGATTCCAAGTCAATTACAAACCTATCATTAGAATTTGACGAGAATATCTAGATATAAAGTAGGATCCCCAAATCAGGTATGACATGAAATATCGAAGGTATGTCGTAAGGGAAATTTATAAATGTGTAAAATGGATTCTGGCAAAACAACATCTATGTTATGACACAGTGAATCAAACTTCCTAGCAGTACATGTAATAAATAATGCAATATAATCTCTCTTTGACAGAGGAAACGGAAACCAAGAATTCGCAATGTGTTGTTTCTCCTGGAGGATAGCAGCAATCATTCTAAGGGAATTCAAAAATGGTTTTCTATGGTGATTAAAAGAATACTGTTTCGTTTGGAGGCATTACAATGTCGAAAACATTTCTTGCCCCGGTTAACAGCTTATTGGTTTACCTTACTTGTTTCATTTGGGATTTGTTTGTGGCGTATTATAGACATCAATCTATATAATTTAATAAATTACTTCCATTTTCCAAAACAAGTCATAAGAAGACGTCTCTGTGAGTATTTTTTAAAATTTTAATAATCTAACAAAACCTGGCATTAAGTAATATGCAAGTTAATAAACTGTCTATTTCAGAATGTTCGTCCATTTTCAAACATAGACCATAACAAGCCGACATATGGAGAGTATTCCGGACAAATCTGTATATGTTACGCGGTTATTTGTAAATATACAACTTTAATTTATGGAGTTAGAATATTTCTGTTTACTGCTCCTTATTTTATGTGAGTTGTTCCATCAGGACATGGGCGCTCACGGCTTTACATATCAACAATGTCTTCGTACCTTAAAGCAGCGCATGTTCCTTAACATTTCCCCCCGTTTTTCTACCCCTTTACAAAATCTCATCCTGGTAGTAATGTGTCAGATTCCCCTTCTCCATACTCGACAGCATTTATACATTTAATATTTATGATTGTAGCAGAGTAAATCTTTCTATAATTTTTTTATCATAATTAAAATTAATTCATTTTCATTAAAATATTTTCGCTTAGCCAAATAACTACAGTAAAAATATTTCGTGGTATAATATGGAATTTAAGTTGAGTTAATTATGGCCGTAGTAAAATATTTTCTCTTTCTTTGACCGACGCAAATTTTAACGTCTCCTTTGAAATGTTTTATTTTTATCCTTTACAATATCACTAACGTCCATATAGTAACTGTTAATACTACTGACTTTCGACTGGTGCCCTTTTCGATACAGGAACCATTTGGAAAGTTAGAACTGGATAGTGGAACGAGAACAATCTACACCGTTGTTAAAATTAATTGAAACAAAACGAATAATTCCGTTATTATTTACATTTTTTTCGTATTTTTCCAATGAAACATAAACCAGTGCACATGTTAGTAGTTCTCATGTCAATTCTACTTGATTGTCCACAGATACTCGACTGGATTTAAATCATGAGATTTTCCGAAGACAATGGCCGTAAGAAAACTAATCGACAGTCGAGACAATGGCTGTAGGACATCTAATCGACAGTCGAGACAATAGTGCCTGGGCGTGATAAAAATCTGATGCAATCACGGATGACGTAATATTTTTCAAAGCCAAACAAATTCCATCATACACTCCGATTCATATTACTACATACCACTGCATATGACTTACTCTGATGAAAAAATCGATTAAACTCTGTCACAATGGTGGGTCTAAATCTGACCGTATGGTGAAGAAAAAGAAACTAAAGTGGTTGTTTTAATTAATTTGCGCAATGGTGTAGACTCTTAATAAAACTTTTCACCATAGACATTTACTTTACAATTAAAGTTATTACATTGCCTGGTTTTTGAACATCAGGCAAATCGTTTAAACTTCATCAACATCATTAATATCATTCAATGTATTTCTTACCCATTTATATGGTTAGTATTGATTCGCTACCATCCTTATGGTACAAGGGATCGAAGTAAAAAAAAAACAGGCCGTTAGTGACGTAGCCTCTTTTTTTTAAAGAAGTCATTTAATCATAAAATGAAGATATCTCTTAAATAAAGTTAAAATTCTTCGCCATTGTTTTCGGCATGACTAAATTTGATTTAAGGGTAAAAAAGATATTAATCCGGAGGGGAAAAACGCATTAGCATGATTAGGAATCAAATTGACTGAATTTATTTATTCAAAGCACCCGATTCCATTTATTTTGAATGTACTTGAACATTTTATTCTCTTTTTCCAAAGCTCAACTGAGGTAAAAAAACAAAAAAAATATCTAAAGAACCAGTTTTACCCTGATGAGATTTGCAACGTGTTTAGAACTGCGGAACGTTTTATCGATTTTCCCGATGAGGAAGTCATTTCGGTCATCATCCCCAGAGGCTGTGATAGCAGCGATTAAGGAAAATCAAAAACTGATTTGAATTTACATAGAAATCAAAAGTTAAAAACGAATTCTGAAAGATAATGTCGACTAAAATGAAAGTAAAGTTTTATTTGCGCTTGTCTGCTAATTCTGACAATGTTTATACATCTATATACTATGGAGATTCTCTTTTACTCTTCATTCTAATCTTGACCAGAAAAGATGGGTCGCATCATTTGATTCGAAACGCAATCATTTTAAGTCAGTTGGCTTATCTCCCATTTAAAAAAATAGAAAACAGATATATCTTTGACTGCTATTATTACATTTTAAATAGAGTAAAAACAGTGTTTTTGTTAAAAATTTTATTTATCATAAGTGAAAAAAAATAACATATTTAATTCCAGATCTTCTACTTCGTCTATAAAAGCAACACTTCATGACAAGGATAAGTATTTTTTTAATTATGTTTTATCATTTCATGCCAAGCAAGGCGATAATGGTACTAAGACGAAAGGAGTTACTAGGCGTGAAAGATCATTTCACGCCAAGCAAGGCGATAATGGTACTAAGACGAAAGGAGTTACTAGGCGTGAAAGATCATTTCACGCCAAGCAAGGCGATAATGGTACTAAGATGAAAGGAGTTACTAGGCGTGAAAGATCATTTCACGCCAAGCAAGGCGGTAATGGTACTAAGACGAAAGGGGTTACTAGGCGTGAAAGATAATCTCACGCCAAGTAAGGCGGTAATGGTATTAAGACGAAAGGAATTACTAGGCGTGAAAGATAATTTCACGCCAAGCACGGCGGTAATGGTACTAAGACGAAAGGAGTTACTAGACGTGAAAGATATTGAGTCTTTCGTGAAGATAAAGAGCTCTAAAAGAAATGTATTCAGTTAAACATAAGATGTCGATTGGCATTTAATTTTTTAAAGCTTGTAATTGGCAGGAAAGAAAGGAAATGGGAAAGAGATCTACAAGCGAGAAGTACGAGAAAAGAAACAGTTGGAATAGAACCTAGAATAACATCTGACAAGTTGAACAGTAACATGTTGAGACCTTAGCTGTCAATGTAATTGTACGCTTAAATTCATGCAGTTTATGTTCCAAGAAAGAAAGCTCAGCAGAAATATACATAGGAGGCACGGTGGAGTAATGGATAACGGCTTGGATTGAGGAATCGGAGAGTCGAGTTCGAATTCCAGTCGAATCCATTACATTCACTTACGTGCTAATACCCTTGGGAAAGGTGTGAATCCTCTTCTTCTCCTTCCAACTAAGGGTAAATAGCAGGACAGACTGGGTTCTATAGCCTTGGAGAAGGTAAACTCTGAATTCAAAACCTGCGGAGGGTCGTTTGGGGACCTTGTGGCAGTCGCTGCACCAGGTCCCTGTATTCGTCACTGCACAAAGCCTTCACCACTATTTCGACGGTAGAGTCGATCATGTGTATTTAGGCAGCAATCCTTCTTTCATGCCCATTCATTATAAACGACTGACAAGGTGCTTTTATATAGTTTTGTATATAATTTCTCGTGCGATCTAATTATGTTTATTTTTTTCAGATGATAAATTATATAAAAACTGTCCGAATGTCCTTTTTATCCGAGCACTTTCGGCTATACATTTAGCCATTTTCAAGGATTATATTTCAACTGTTAGAATTAGAAATAGTTTGTTATATGTATGTTTTATAAAATGTTTCATTTTTTGTTTTAAAACACGGTCAAGATATTATGTCCATGTTCAAAGTTAATATTATTAAGTGTTGGTTTGTTTGTTTTTATTAATAAGGCTGCCATTATTTTTAGCCTTTTTTGCATGTGAATGATGCTATTATATTAGTGTTGTCGACAAGTATGTTCCGAATAGTGTCCGGTCTGTCTACATGATTATTTAAATTTCATGTTAGGCGCAATCGTCAGGCCGATTGCGTCTAACATGAAACAGCCTATCGCCTTTGAGTTTTGACTTCAGAGTTCATTTTTATACATACATATATACATACATACAAACACACACACACACACACGTATATATATATATATATATATATATATATATATATATATATATATATATATCACAGCAATAAATGTGTGAAGCTTGATATTACTAGACATATTAAAAACATTAAAAACGGGCGAAGTAATGTCTATGTCTAGTAATATTAAGGTTCATACTTTTATTGCTGTGATAAAATTTTGTACCTTCAAAAATATCTTTATATATATATATATATAATGTTTATATATATATATATGTAATTAGGAAAAACCTTAAACATCCATTGTCGTTAATAAATTTATTTCGCGAATGTAGTCATATTCATATCATCAGACCGAGAATATTTTAGTATACCTATATATATATATATATATATATATATATATATATATATATATATATATATATATAAATTTGTTGTCAAAAGTTTTAAGAAATAAGCATTAAAACTATCAGTATAAACCTCGATATTTTAAACTATCTACTGAAAATATTTAACATATATGTGCAGGATTCATAATTAATTTTATTATGGTTCGGTTTCAATCTTTTAATATAGATAGCTTCGAGAATTTTTAGATTATGTCTTTTATTTTCATGGAAACTTTATAGATGCATTTTCAAAAAGAAGTTTTTTGCATTACGAATTAGAACAGGTATACTTTTATAAATATTTAGAAATGTTGGACGCATCAATCAAATGAAAATTCACCTGCCGAGATTACGGTATCGTTGTGTGACCAACATATATATTGTTTTTGTCCGTTAGATGCAATCTCCCAGATGACATTTAAAATTATAAACAATGTTGATTTTCTGCAACACGTTATTTGGTGGAGAAAAGTCGTTACCAATGATTGAATTAGATATACGAGATTTAGTGTAGTATACAATTAATTTTGTGGTGTAAATGTTAGTGCTTATTACTTTTTTAGGATATGTTCGTCTTGTCTATCATCAGAATGTATTTGGTTGCGATAAAAAGATTAATACTTTCAGGGTTACTTGACGAAATATTATATTCTATTTGCTTAGAATTAAAATTTCCGATAGAACATCTGATTTTTTCATCAACCATATAATTAAGGAAGTTATTATTAATGAGATTTAATTTTATATTTTTTAGTTCACTGTAGAATAATTGTTTTGTGGATGAATTCATTTTTGCACGGTTTATTAAGTTTTTTATAATTGCTATTTTATAGTAATTTAGACATTCTCTCTTATATTTAAGGTTACACGAATTTATGCTGGTAGGTGTTTGTATATGGGGTGATAGTGAATTTATTTTTATTAGTATTTATCAATATATCTATAAAAAGTAATTTTATTGCTATTTTTAAGTACGGATGTAAATTTAAGGACATAATTATTTTGGAATTGTTTTTGGAGTTGATGTGTTTTTTTCCGTATTCTTGACTAATATAAGGATATCATCGACGTATCTTTGGCAGATGGAGGTTTGTTTGTTTTAAATTGTTAAATATATTATTTTTCGAGATTAGACATATAGATATTGCTAAAATTCGAACCCAGAACTGAACGCATAGAGACACCATCCTGTTGTTTATATATATTATTTTTGTGATCACTGAAAGGGACTTCGTTAGTGCGATTTAACAGTAGTTTCCGTAAAGTAAAAGAGTAATTTTTTAAAGGGAGAGATAGATTATTGTATATATTTCTAATAATAACATCTGTAGTTTCGCTCACAGGATCATTATTGAATATATTTTGGATGTCAAGTAATGCTATGGTTTCATTGTTATGTTATTCATATTGGGGTTTTTACTAATAGTTTTAATACGTATTTCTAAAACAATTTCGACAATGTCTTACGTAATTACCCCCGACTGAAGTGTTAACCAGGAAAATCGCAGTACTCAATCAGCGTTCTTCACTTCAGAAGTAAAAAAAAATATTAACTTTCAGATGAACCCAAAAATGCAGTGTTTGAAAATGATGAACACAATATTTGTCTCAAACTAACAACATCGAAAGTAATCGGAATAATATATATATATATATATATATATATATATATCAACACTGGGATTTTGTCTCTTCCCTTAATAATGACACCAAAAAGCTTGTCCATGATTATGAAAGGAACAAATTGTTTATAAGTAGAGCAAATCTTTCTAAATCATTCAATGAAACATCCCTCCCTCTTTCTTTCTCTCTCTCTCTCTCTCTCTCTCTCTCTCTCTCTCTCTATATATATATATATATATATATATATATATATATATATATATATATATATATATATATATTGAGTATAATCATAAGATCCAGAGACGGATATGCAATGTGATTGGCCCTGATCTGTCATCTCGTCTGCAGTCGCTCTCTCACAGACGCGATGTTGCATCGCTCTGCCTTTTCTACAAGTACTTCCACGGTAATTGCTCTGAGGAGTTGCTTTCGCTTGTCCCTAAGCCTCGTGAATTTAAGCGTCCTACGAGGCTGGCATCCCGTTCCCACCCCTTCACCGTTGAAACTGTTAGATGTAGACGTCTTTTCTACTCCAATATCTTCATGTCTCGCACATCTCGCCTATGGAACTCCCTTCCCTATTACTGTTTCCCTGACAAATACAATCTCCAACGGTTTAAGTGTAGCGTCAATCGTCATCTCCAACTGCCTTGATCTATCCACTTGCTGACATTTTTCATTCCAATCTGCTCTCGCTCTATATCTCCCGTAACCACCCTGCCTCGTTCGACCCTCCGTCCTTCTCTTTCTCCACATCCCTTCCTTTACCACTCCTATCTGCTCTTCCTCCAACCCTTCTGTAACCCCATGCGTGATAGTGGCCACCGGCCTTGCTTGGGGTGATACGCTTAAAAAAAAAAAAAAAAAAAAAAAATCACTGATGAATTTGGGATAAATTTTCGATTAACTTAATTATGCGAACTAATGTACGCTGGTCTGTCAAATGGAAATGTAATTCCTTTTGTCCTGAGATTTAATACTATAACTAGCCAACGCATGCCATAATTAATGCTGATGTCCCAAGATATGAAATCCGATCCTGAAAATATACCTCTTTCATCACTCTCCTTATATTCCGTCTTTGAATGAGGCTGTTAACCCATTTCGTAGACGTGTCTTCACTGCTTCCTCATGCGCGTTGTCTCATTCGCTTCATGTTCTATGGAGAACCACTGTCAACTTTGTACCACCAACTGGTACAACTCCAGAGGTTTTGGAGCAGATATCATCTTTTGGTCGATCATATAGCCTTTCAGTGTTATGGAAATCAACGTCCTTTGTTTAACCAACAGCTTGACCGAAACTTAATGTATTACGATGTTCAGTAGGATTTTCACAGTTTTATTTGCGGGAGTGATTCTAATGCCAGCACCATTTTTATAAACTGTAACTTATGCTCACTTTATATGACACAATTTCCGAAGAATGCAAGATTTTTTCTGACAATACAAGTTTTCGACAATTAGCCAGAAGGGAACCAATTTTGAAAGAGGATTATGGTAAGACAGAGAGACGGTACGTCCACAAATATTTTCCTTGATATTCTAAACAATTTATAAATTATACTGCAAAAAGAACTCAGAATACCGAATAATACATTGAAGCTTTCATATTGAGTCAACATGTTTCCTTTCATATCGGAAGTAACAATATTTGGTTATACATAAAGGTAAAAAATTTAAAGGGTGTAATGAAGAGGTTTTTCTACAGTGAAATGTGCATAGATTAAAAGGTTTGATATATTTATATAGTGACATGTTCAAAAATGGTCACATTGTCACAGAAACACAAACTGTGCATGTGTGTGAAAGAGGCTTACACACAGCATATTTATGATGCTATGTATTTAGATTATGAGAACAGGTGCAAGAAGTTTGTGTTGCAACAATATCCTCTAGGAGTTCGGTCTGTCTGCCTTAGAAAACTAAAGAGATTTCAGGAGAAATGACCTTATTACTTCTTCGGTATTTTGCTATTTTAAAATCTCCTTCAAGTTTATTATATATATGAAAATGAATTCATTTTTAAGCGAAGATTTTCGCATTTCTTCTCATCAGCAGAAAAGTATGTGTACCTGTCTAGAAAGCCAACTCACTACGCGCGAAAAATCACTTTGCCATTACGAATCGCTGATCTGTGGATTTGACTCCTAGTTGGATGCTTCTCAGATCACTACATTATTAAGCTTTTCAAGATTAGGGTTAACCGTAATATTCCCCACATAATCCACAGAAACATTGCCCCTTATTCTGTAACTCTCTACCTTGAGGGCTCCCGGGCCATGTACAGGATGAACATCAATGAAAGAGAAATTAATGAATCTCGCTCATAAATTTGATGTATACAGATTATTTTAATTTAGCCATATCGGAATTCTTTGACTATGCATCGGGTCTCCCAGCGGGAAGAAATGTACACAAGTTTCCATTTAGGATGATTTCAGTTATCCGGAAAATGATTTGGGCGGTAATAACTCTTGACAAAATTATAAATATAAACATAGATAGATAGATAGATAGATAGATAGATAGATAGATTGATTCGCTGACAAGTCTGAATGCTTTGCTCATAAGTTCTCAACCAATTCAACGCTAGCCTCATCTGGTGTACCCACACCGAACTCCCCCCATAGAGTTGAGGCTCTACTGAGTGAAATGCACATAACCCAGACTATGGTATTGGACATCATCTCTAAATTAGACTCCCATAATGCTAGTGGTGGGGACGGGATACCGGCCATTGTCTTGAAGAAATGTGCTCCTGAATTGGCTGCTGTCCGCTCTAAACGTTACAACTACTCCCTCACTGAATCTTGATTTCCAGACTGTTGGAAGTCCTCATCTGTTGTCCATGTCTTTAATACCTTTGGTGACTCTTCTAACCCATCTAACTGCCCTCCTATCAGTCTCCTACTACTCTTCGGTAAAGTCTTCGATGATTTAATCAATGCGGAGGTGAATCATCTTATTTTATATAATCTGCTCTCCGACAAGCAATATTGTTTCGGCTTTGTCCGACCTACCGCTGACCTGCTCACAGCCATAAGTGAATTTGTATACTAAACACTCAACAATAATGGAGAAACTCGATCCATGTCTCTAGACACCTCTAAAACGTTTGATAGGGTTTGGCATGCTGGCCTTCTTCGTATTCTTCAGGGATACGGTATAAGAGGACGATTATTTGACTTAATACAATCAAACCGTTAAATGAAGGTCGCCTAAACGGGTTCTCCACCAGCTCCTTTTTCACGAACGCTGTTGACCCCCAAGGCTTTCTCTTGGGACCTACACTGTTCCTGATCTTAATCAATGAGCTTCATGATGTCATCAGTTCCCAAGTTGACATCTACGCGGATGACACCTCTATTTACTCCTGCCTCAATTGTAAATCAAGTATCGTTGGCAAAATAAACTGGCTGCTGCTGCTGCTGCTGATGATGATGATGATGATGATGATGATGATGATGATGATGATGATGATGATGATGATGATGATGATGATGATCTCAGAAATGACCTCCAATATGTGGTTGACTGGGGCAGGAGATGGCTTGTAAATGTCAATGCCTCCAGGAGGAAACTACTCTCCTTTACCCACCTCAGAGGTCCCTTCCTTGTTACGCCCACTTGGTCTCATGCTGTCCCCTGATATGAGGTGTATTAAATACATTGAATCAATAGCATCAACTACCGCAAAGAATGTTGGCTCTCTGTGCCGTTCCAGAAATTTTTTCTCGGCCGAGTCCATCCTTCAAATCTATAAATCAACCATCTGTCCTTGCATGTCATATATGGTCTGGTGCTCCCGGTCTTGAGGTCCTTGACAGAATCCAGAGACGATTATGCAAGATGATATAACCTGATCTCACATCTAGTCTACAATCACTATCCCACAGACGTGCTGTAGCCTCCCTCTATCTCTTCTACAAATATTTTCACGGCATATTTTCCGACGACCTACTGTCGCTGGTTCCAGGACTTCATGATTTTGAACGTGCTACCAGGCTGGCAACTCTGTCTCACCCTTTCACTGTCAAAATGGTTAAATCTAACCGTCACTTCTGCTCAAATAGCTCCTTCTCCCGCACTTCTCGTCTGTGGAACTCTCTTGTTCCCCGTCCTCCTCTGTATCCCTTCCTCAAGCACACCTCTTTACTCTTGTTCTAAATCCTCTGTAACGCTTGTGTGCTAGTGGCACGCCCACTTTGCTTTGGGTGAATGTCCTTTAAAAAAAAGTTAGATAGATCTTAACAAACTGAGATAGATAGATAGACAGATAGATAGATAGCAGTGAACAGACTGAGATAGATAGCTCTGAACACACTGAAATCGACAGTTAGTTAGCTTGATAGATAGATAGACAGATAGATAGATAGATAGATAGATAGATAGATAGATAGATAGATAGATAGCAGTGAACAGACTGAGATAGATAGCTCTGAACACACTGAAATCGATAGTTAGTTAGCTTGATAGATAGATAGATAGATAGATAGATAGATAGATAGATAGATAGCAGTGAACAGACTGAGATAGATAGCTCTGAACACACTGAAATCGATAGTTAGTTAGCTTGATAGATAGATAGATAGATAGATAGATAGATAGATAGATAGATATATAGATAGATAGATAGATAGCAGTGAACAGACTGAGATAGATAGCTCTGAAAACACTGAAATCGATAGTTAGTTAGCTTGATAGATAGATAGACAGACAGATAGATAGATAGATAGATAGATAGATAGATAGATAGATAGATAGATAGCAGTGAACAGACTGAGATAGATAGCTCTGAACACACTGAAATCGATAGTTAGTTAGCTTGATAGATAGATAGAGAGATAGATAGATAGATAGATAGCTAGATAGATAGATAGCAGTGAACAGACTGAGATAGATAGCTCTGAACACACTGAAATCGATAGTTAGTTAGCTTGATAGATAGATAGATAGATAGATAGATAGATAGATAGATAGATAGATAGATAGATAGATAGATAGATAGATAGCAGTGAACAGACTGAGATAGATAGCTCTGAACACACTGAAATCGAAGGTTAGTTAGCTTGATAGATATATAGACAGACAGATAGATAGATAGATAGATAGATAGATAGATAGATAGATAGATCTTAACAGACTGAGACAGATAGATAGTTCTGAAAGACTGAGAAAGAAAGAAAGAAAGAAAGAAAGAAAGAAAGAAAGAAGTAAAGAAAAAAATTAACATATTTCACATCGCCAGAGACATGGAGAAAAAGAAGAAAGAAATTCTGGTATTTTTATTTTATGTTGTCTGATTTTCATTGATCAATCATTTTTCACGTGCATTCGACTCTTAAACCAACATTAATAAAATTGTGAACTTCGGAAAGAAGGAGAGATGACGCGTCCATTCGCTATTTCAAGAAATGAACGCAAAACCGTAAATAATGCTATATGTATGCAAATGTGTAAAAATACTCATTTGTCTATGTGGGCATCAGATGGCAAGGTATATTCAGAAGAGCGTGTGTGTGTGTGTACGTGTGTGTGCGTGTGTGTGCGCGCGCGCGTGTGTGTGTGTGTGTACAATTAATAGATAGCTTGATAGATATTACGAATTGAGATAGATAGATAGATAGATAGATAGATAGATAGATAGATAGATAGATAGATAGAAGACTGGCGTCAAGTATTGAGAGAAGATGCTATGTTTTATGGTGCATTTCGGTTATGCGGGCTGCCAAGGGTGTCTTAAAAGATGCAAATATGACAAGATGCCAATATTGCGAGGAGAAAGACGACAGGATAGCAGAAGTAATTGAAAGGAATAGGCAAGGAATAATGAAAGAAAGAAAGAAAGAAAGATAGATAGATAGATAGATAGATAGATAGATAGATATGAACAAACTGAGAATGACAGATCTGAACAGAATGAGATAGATAGATAGATAGATAGATAGATAGATAGATAGATAGATATGAACAAACTGAGAAAGACAGATCTGAACAGAATGAGATAGATAGATAGATAGATAGATATAAACAAACTGAGGAAGACGGATCTGAACAGAATGAGATAAATAGATAGAAGTTTTACTTAAATGACTCCCGTTTTGGGAACCCAATTGTAATGGCAATTGTATCACCATAAATAACATTTCCTTAATTATAATTTAACTAGTAAATTAGAATAGTTTACGTGCACTCTGCGCTCGTCAATAGCAAAAATAATAAAATAATGTAAAAAGAAATTATTATTCTTCATCCAGAGTCGTATTTTTCTTACACCTCCTCCTCTTCTCGACTTCCCGTGGTATAGCTGAATAATTGGTGTATGGTATGGTATTAGGAGCACCTGTTCTCCGCCACCTGAAGAGACCTGATGGTCAAAACCAAGGTAGTGTGCGAGTATATAAGGTGTTTTGAGACATTTATTATATTTACTTGCCCTGCATACCTTTTTCAAGACAGCTGCATTGAGCATATTTTTATACTACCGTTTTTTGGCACGGTATTTTCCGGCCTCTTAACAGATTTTGTGATAGATAGATAGATAGATAGATAGATAGATAGATAGATAGATAGATAGATAACGAAAAATTGAGTGACGAATAGTAAATAAAAAATGATTGAAACTAAACTTTGTCTTTCATTTATTCTATTCCGATAAAAGCAAAGTTATTTCTTTTGTCCAGCATTGAAAGCAGCAGACAGTTCCTGCCGAACCGGACAGACACGTCACGGTAGAAATCTATAAACTGCAATCAACCTAATAGGGCCGCTTGCATGCTGAACAACCTTCTTTGATTTGATTTTTTTTGTATATATAGATATAAATTTTAACAATTCAGAAACAGCCGACAATCGAAAGAGTGATTTTTAATCTTTAAGCGAATGTCTGTTGAATCTGTTGATAAACTCTCCTAAAGGGATTGAAAAACAGGACAGCAGAAAACAGACTGTCTATGAAAGAAAATACAAAATATCTATGTCCTAAGAAAATATTTAATTCCTGCTAGAAACTTAAATATTTAAGATTATATAATGCCTTCAGGCTAACGCATAAACAAGCCAACACTTACATATTTTAATATCCTTAAGTCTCAATGTCAGATGTTTAAGAAATTCGGTGTGTGATATCAATATAAGGTAGGAAAAAAGGCGGTGAAGATTATGAGGATAAGGAAGATAAATATTTTTTGGCTCTTAGATGCACTTATTTAGAGTATTTTAGAACCGCATAATATGCTTATTATCCAGGTAACACTGATATAGTTTTGTTATTTGTTTGTCCAGTTTTGTTATTTGAGTGACTCCCAGTGTTACTTTTGACGTAAACCCTACAAAGTCACACTTATCATCTAATAAAAGAGGTGGTTTCCTTTAGATATAATGTATTCTCTCATTTCTACAAGTTTGTCAGTTAATGTTCACTTCCAATATTGCCGTCCTCATACTTTGGAAAATATACACAGTTACTGTTTAAGTCTTCCGTAAAATTATAAACTATTGTAAATTTCTAATAATTGCCATTTTATAAGTGGTTACATGTCATTGTCTGATCTACAGATAAAACTTTCTTCCTATTTGAGTCATTTAAACAACTAATTATCACATTTTGCAGCAAAGATTATGAATGATCAGAGAAGATCCAAGATGAAAATAGTCGTGTAAAATTCATCGACCATCCGATTTTTTTTTTCGTTTTCTGTTTCACCGCTAAAAATCAAATATTTTTTACAGAACAGGACATATTTTTTCCTACATATATTGCAAATTCTGATATGGAATGTTCGTATATTTCCCTTGCCTGGAACCAAGTAGAATGTATAAAAATAAACCAATATCTAAAATGGCGTTAGAATATGAGTCAGCAAACAATAGCTAAAGATCTAAGAACAGAATTCATAAATCCTATCGAAGTTTCAACGTAGTCACTTTTTTTCCTGGTCGGCTAACGTGTAGTGGCAGCTGTATACGGATGCACAGAAACTGATCAGGATATAAAAAAACACTGTCAGTGTAATGAAAAGAAGAATTAATGTGTCACTAGCTATCTGCAAATAAAAATTCAAGAACATTAACAAAAGTGTTGCATTTTATATAAAATTCAAGCTTTAAACAGAAAGCATTTAAAGTCAAGATTCACTCGTTGAAAGAATTATGAAGCTTAGAGCATATACAGAACTGTTCGATAAAAGTGACTCACCTGATTTTTTTCGCCTATTGTTTTTGGGGTCAAACTAATTATTAATCTTACTAATATAAAGACCTCTTCCCGACCACCTAGTAAAAAAAGTTTACTCACCCTAAGGTATTCTATTGATAATTATAATTTTGGATATAAATGAAATTTAAGGAAAGACTCTGTGCAAAAAAAGGGACTCACTTATTTCCTGCAACTTATAATCAATAGAAACATAACCGAACAGCTTTAAATAAACAATAATAGAGGTATAATTTATTTATAATAGGTAATATAGTTCGAAATATTTAATAATCTATGGGTCCTCCTTTATTTTGAATAACCTTTTCAACCCTTTTTGGCATCGATATGATTAGGTTCTGGCAAATCTCATCTCCTAGCATTGAATTCCATTCAGATATGAAATTCACAATCAACTCCTCTTTGTTCTTAAACTGCTTTCTCGAGAGCCTGTACTTTATAATGCTCCATAAGTTTTCTATGGGGTTGAAGTCAGGAGATCGGGGCGAACATGTCATAACACTCACCTGCTGCTCATCAAAGTCTTCCTTCATCAATTTTGATTTGTGACAGGGAGCATTATCCTGCAGAAAAATGAGCTTGGTGGGGTCGATTTGCACCCTTTCACCAGAAGGAAGCAGACAAGACTCTAAAATTCTCTTGTACTGCTCGCTCCTGAGGGTTTTTTTTCAATAGGTTTTAAGAAACCAGTTCCATGAAAAGAAAAGCATCCCCAGAACATTATAATGAACGGATGCTTGACAGTACTTACTGCTAAATTCAAAGAGCTTTCAAAGCTTCTTCTTCGGATTTTAGATCGCTTATCCTTTGAATTTAGCTCCGCTTTCCTATCATCGGAGAAGAGAACATTTAGTAAAAAAAAAACATCAGGTGAGTCACTTTTATCGAACAGCCCTGTATATCTGGAATAAGACCAACTTCAGCGAAGATACTGAAATAGAGCTGCATTCTGATAAGCGAGAACGTATCAGAAGGCCTTCAGGAAATCGCAATTAAACAGATGTAGGGAAGAAAACAGTAGAATTTGGGGTAAACGTCTGATACTTTAAAGAAACATAAAAAGTTAGATTTCAAGAAATATTATTAAAACTGGGAGCAGTATTTACAATGCCAAACACGAACCTTTCCTGAAAAACAATTTAAAACCAGTTCTGTATTAATATGAAATGTTTCAGCATAGAAGTGTCTTTATATCTCAGATCACTGAGTTTATTTGATGAAGGTGTAACCCTATTAAAAGTTCGACCAGCTTGCAGGACTTGATTTAAATATCAAACCAAATAGAAACAGAACTAAGGAGAACATGAAGAGCTATTGCAGTTCAGCCACAGATTTCACAAGAGTAAAGATTTCTGTGGCTTCGTTCCGTGCGGCTCTGATAAAACTATTCAAGTTAAATGAAGCCAAACGAAATATTAACAAATTGCCATATCGTTCGAAATTAACGTTATTTAAGATATATTCATTACAGATATTTTAGCGTTATAATGCAGCGGGCAGAATGCGATAGATAAATTGTCGTCTAAATTAAGGCAAATGTGAATAACACCAACATTTTAATTTAGCAGATATATTTACCGAAATTACACAAAAATATTTTGGAATACTAAAAATTAAATGTATTCAATAACATAGCCACTAGCTTCAACCAAACCTCCAGATTACTCCTGAGTCTACTGTAACGCTTCTGCACCGTTAAGTTGGTGTATGCTGCCATATTCCTCGCTTTCACTACATCTTTGGTGTTACAAGTAGTTTTGTTGATCTCTCGCTCAACTGCGCCCGAAATATAATAATCAAGTGAGTTATAGTCAGGGAAGTTAGGAGGCGGGATGTGAGGGGTGATGTGGTCAGACAACCATTATTAGATTCTCCTGCTTATTAGGCATGGTGCAGATTCTGGTCGCTAGATATAGGTTCTTCCAGCAGCCATCCTCTTGGCTCAGAATAGCACTACTTCCTCAAGGCAATTGAGGCAGACCTTCGTATAGAGTCTGCGTCCCTCACCAACAATTCGGGAGTTATTTTCTCATAATACCGATCAGAGCGAGTTTTCCAAAATGCCGTACATTTTTAATCTTCATTAGACTCATCCAACTCTTCCGAATCTCGTCTACACTCTACGGGGATTGACACCCAGACACTGATGTTGTTTTTTCTTGCAGCTTCCGGCGCGAATGCTAAACAGTACAGCCTGCCGTTTCCAAGTTTCTTGCTGAGTGAATTGCGTCATGGTGCTCTTTTTCTCACAGATGGTGCCCAACTGACCCTAATATACTGTGAATTCGGCAAAATCTAAAAAAAAATAACTCTACGTGCATGCAGAAAATGAAAAATCTAAAATGTCGACAATTTATTCATCGCACACTGTATATGGTTTCGTTAAGATGAACAACCTAGTGAAACATTTTAACGCGGCCATTTTATGCGTATTCCCGCATCTTCCTAACTCATTCAGAAACCATCTTACAAAATATCATAAGGTATGAATATGGCTTCATCAGGACCACTGCTTGATTTGGTTCCAGGTATTGCATATTAATTTATCAATTAAGTCTATACGTTTAATTTTTTTGCTGGTTTCTTAAAGACGCTATTTATTTATCAACTATAATTATTTTTTTATGTAGGAAACACACAAAGCATATAACTTGCATAGAATTTTGTTAAATTACCACTTAATTTCTCTTAGGAAATGACATTGTCTAATCTATACAATATGTATTCATTCACAACCGCTCCTGTTTAACGTCCGTTGCTGCCATTGATTTTGAATCTACGGGTCATGACTCATTTATAAAAATAAATTTCTTAATTTTTGCTCCTTCCCTTAGTTTAAATTTAACGTACGTCATATTCGATTGGTTGATCTAAGTAAAGCCGACAAAACTTATACTCCAATTTCGTTTTTTTTCGCAAAAAAGGGATGTATTTTGCTTTTAAATTTGAATAAATCGTTCACTCGCCATTTCCATGTAATATCCTAAAATAAATTATATATATATATATATATATATGTGTGTGTGTGTGTGTGTGTGTGTGTGTGTGTGTGTATTCTGTTTCTACATTATTTTTATAGATATGATTTATTTATATAAATGTTCTGTTTTTAATTAAATTGTATGACGTTGGCAATATATTACCTGAAACCCTTATCAAAATTTAAAATTTCAATTTAAAATCTGTTCAAAAATGAAACAGAACTAATGCTTTTAACTTAATTATATAATTAAGTTTTTAGCTTCGGTTTTTGAAACATGGTAATTCATGTCTAGCGAAGAAACCATATTTTATAGCAGTTAATTTATAATATTTATGCTCTGTAAATTTACATTGAGCACTGTTTTGTAAAAATAAAAATAAGAACACCGGATTATATATCTTACTGTTCATTCATTTTATTATGATATATATATATATATATATATATATATATATATATATATATATATATATATATATATATATATATATATATGTGTGTGTGTGTGTGTGTGTGTGTGTGTGTGTGTGTGTGTGTATCTGTTTGTATGTGTGTGTGTTTTGTTTCTGGCTGATTCATGACTGTGTATGGCCGTATCACATTTCAACTGTTGTTCTTAGTACCATTACGGAAATTAACTATCGTCGAGCCTGATCAGTTACAAGATGGGTGGCTGTTTGAGAAAAAAACAGGTGCGGTAAGCTTGCATGCGGGAGTGATATAATGTATAATGGGTCGGAATTTGAAATTGGAGAGACGAGTTCCAATTCGATTCGGATCAATTACATTCAGCTACGCAAGCTATGAATACAACACTTATTTCCTTAAATAGTATATTAAATAGGTCATTATCAATAAAAAAATGATTCCAATCTAAAAATATTTTCTGTGTTTAAAATAATCTGAAAAATGGTAGATAGGCCGTAAATAAAAAATCAATTAATTCTCTGCCATGACTGTGGTAAGTATATTTGCTCTTATATAGAGGACTGTTTGTTACTGTTTAGGTGTGTGTCTAATATATTTCTGGGTTTTTGTTTTGTTTTGTTTTTTCTTTGTATCTTCGTTCGTTTCATTTCTCTGTTTTCTTCGAGGTTATGTTTCTTGTTTTTTTTTTTTTGTTTTATCAGTTGTTAGTTTTTCTTTTTATTAAGCTCATTTGGCAGACATTTTATTGATTTTACAAATACATTTATATATATATATATATATATATATATATATATATATACATATTCTGTGCATGTGATCATTATTTCCTACTAACACATTGCATTTTTCTCATTTGTTTTCTTAAACTAATTCTGTATGTTTCTTTCTAACGCAGTAACTCAATCATCACCAATTCTATTCGCTGTTCTGAGTCGAGAAACATATTTTAACAAAATAACCAACAGTAATCAACCAAAAGAAAAAATGTTATTTTTCGCTTTTCATTTTTTTCTTTTTTTTCTCCATTCCCAGCTTTTTTTACTTGTTCGTAATTTATTTTACATCCGTTGTTTTTTAAATGATCTTCGAAAATATATCTTGTTTTCTCAATGCGCAGTTCGATCGGTCGATTTCAATTTCTTTTTAGGCATGTGCCTATCAATAAATATATATATATATATATATATATATATATATATATATATATATATATATATATATATATATATATATATATATATATACCTCGATAACTATTTATCACTTCAATATATTGATCAATCTATGTCAATCCGTTGGTAACGATGGGTTCATCTCCATCAAACATTAAGGATAAAATTGACCAAATTCACAGATTTTTTCTAATCAAGATATATCAATTTGTTTTTAAGTGTAACTATATCTCTCTAAATTCATCGTCTCTAAATGTCTCACTTATTCTCTTTCTTTGTCT
>OZ038485.1:129616329-129626329 GCA_964036315.1 Acanthosepion esculentum
TTTTTCTCCGGCGCACTCTGGAATTAGTACTACATTCACACAATCCACCTTAAACACAAACACTGAAAACGTATTCACAAAATACCACCTCAAAATGGCTAATTAATTGGACGAAAGCGATTGGGAAAATATTTATTACGGTCAATTTCTGCACACTGCTAGCCCGCCCAAAAAGAAACCTGTAAGAACATATGAAAAAATTAATAAAAACTTTAATTTTTTAAAATGGTTTTACACACACACGCGCTCACACACACACACACAAACATACATATATATATATATATATATATATATATATATATATATATATATTTACACACACACGTATATATATATATATATATATATATATATATATATATATATATATATATATATATAATACAAATAAATAGTCTGTCACTTAACTGATTGAAATTAAATTCAGCATTCTGATCCTCCGTGTATTACTAGGTCTACTCATCAGTTGTTATCAGCAACTGAATGCTTATACTTAACGTTTTTCTTTTTAATATGCAATTTTCCTTGTGCCTTCACATGTACCCGGGTGCAAAGTAAGTGCATACGTGTAGATTGTCGTGATTATTTGTCATTTTCGTCGTTTTTTTTTCTTTCAGTTTACACTAACTCTCTCCCTTTTTCACTTTTGCCTATTTTTTTTTAATTGTAGCCATTTTGACTACCGGCTTTCTAGACATATGATATCGTTGTTAAGATTTGAAGCTCGCAGTGTTTATTTGAGTTAGGAAAATTGTATTTCTTTTTTGAATGAATATTTAATTTGAATGTATATATATATAGTTTTTAAAGTTTGCTATATTTATGGGATAAAGTTAGATAAAGTGCTCAATATCAGAGATAGATTGTATGTAAATGTAAATATAAACTATCTATCTATCTATCTATCTATCTATATATATATATATATATATATATATATATATATATATATATATATATATACGCACAAAGAGTGCGATGGATAAATTTTCGCCAAATTATATTTTAATTTCGCTCATGCATGCACGTTGTTTGTTTTGTATTTTGTTGACTGCACAGTATATTTATGTCAGTTGTTCATCGTCTGTGAGAAAAAAACGCATAATAACTTTATTCCCTCCGCCAGAAATTTGGAAATGCCATGCTGTAGTGCTTGGCATTCTCGCCGAAATCTCAAATACTAACTGTAAATAGCATTCAGAAAGTGTTGGATGAGTCTAATGGTGATTAAGAATTTCTGCGACGACATCACCGTTCATTATTTTGCATTTAGTGGCACAGTTGAGCGAAAGATCATCAAAACTCCTTGTAATACCAAAGTTGAACTGAAGGCAAGGATTATGATAGCATTCAACGACTTAAACATGGAGACCTCCAGAAGAGTTGCAGGAGATTCCGAAGTAGTCTGTATACCGTGGTTAAAGCTGATGGCGATATTATTGAATGCGTTTTGAGATGTCTGTGTTATTTTCTTTTTTGCTTAATTTTGAAGACAGTTTATCCATAGCACTATGTAAAATAAGCCCCCCATATATATATATATATATATATATATATATATATATATATATATATATATATATAACTCAAAGAATTGTATGGATATTGAATTAACGTGTGTTTGTGTTTTTCTTTTTCGAATGTCCTCTTTTATTGCGTTGTGTGCCGTCTCACTGCTGCCTTCAAGTTGCCTTTTTGTGATTATTCACGTCTCAACGTTGCATCACATATTGAATGAACGACGGACAATATTTTTCCCTGCTTTAATTCAATTGGAGGACGTAGCATCATCAAATCTTTTCTTTGACGATGCAAAATTGAGAGGGTAGATTTCAACAGGTTGACCAGCGTTATACCATCACCACGCGGGAGTTTGTTTCAATCTGATGAATCCAAGCACGCCAAAGATTTTTGTACGGCGGGCGGGGGCTTTCTCATCAACCGCTCAATGCCGCTATGCTGTCAATCTTTCTCCATTTTTCTACCATATATCAAAACTTACAAAAAGACAATCCATCCGTCAGAATACAACGCTCTCGGGTCCCTCAATTCGGCCCGTCATATTTCTGACAAGTAAGTCAAGATTTCCCATTTTGGTCTAGTCTACGCATTGACTAACACGTCTTTGTATCTTTCTCTCTCATATATTTTCTTGGCTCCCAGTTTTGTGTAGGAGCCGAATTGCTTCTAATGGATTCTTCTTTTTTTATGTGACATGTCCACCCAGGACGTAATCGATCATGGCTCTCCACGACTTATTGTACCTTTTAGTTGTTAATAAATTTGTCTTTCTGTTACTTCCCGTAAAACCTATTCCGCCATCCATTTAGTCAAGCTCACTATATTATGCGTTGTTTACGTCTGTTTCGCTTGTAGTCAATCTGCTTCGAGAGTATCACAATCTCCAGACCATAATTATGTGCTACAGAAACCTTAACTGTCTCTTCTTCGTGTTACGTATAAGTTTCCTATCCATCTTTAAGTAAAACTTGGTAGCTTTAAATGATTATTGTGTACATTTCCGTATTAGAACATGAAACGATACAAGGTTTTCACACCAGTGGCCTTCGTGTACCTTTGTATGCTTACAACGACGAAATTATTCGTACACCCATCAATTTGGAATATTTTTATCCATATCTCAGAATCTAATGCCCGTATGATATTTATTTTTTAAATGTTTTTTTATCTGTTAATAAGGACGAAAAAGGGAATATAAACCGCCTATTTTTGCAAAAGAAATATTTTGCAAATTCTCTGTCGTGCCAAACTGTTAAAATTTCTTATAACTGTCTGTGCTGTAGATCTAACCGGTTTGAAAAAATTGCTGTAACTATTTCTCGACAAGTAGAATTTAATAACAATTCTCTGTCTCAAATCAACGCTAAACACCTCTGTCTTCTCCATCGTGTTGTTAACGAAAGAATAACAATGGTGAAACTCTCTACTCCACGTGATTTCTTTACTGGAATGATCACAAACATTCTACTAAAGAAATAAACTCGAATGTTTCACCGATAAAATAATTATATTTATAATTACTTACATGAATCAATCAATTTAAAATATTATTTTCTGCTGTACGAATAATATTGTCTTTTCCTATTTTGCATAATTCGCCTGTCAAACCTTTTGTATTTAACCTATTGTTCTGAAAATTGACTTTTATATTCCTTTTTTTTTTTTTTGCTTATTAACATATAAAGAAACTGGCATCATACGGGCATTAGAATCTGAGAAATGGATAAAAATAGTCCAAATTGATGGGTGTTTGAATAATTTCATCGTTGTCTGTAAGAAAAACGCCATCTTGCATTTCATATTCAGACATTACAGAGATTTGTTTTGTCAATTCCGCATATATATATATATATATATATATATATATATATATATATATATATATATATATATAATTGATTGCACAACGATTTTTCATATATCATTTGACGTCTCTGAGGAACCTGTTTAAAGTGCTCCATATGCTATTAACCGAAGTGGTCATTGCTCCATCCTACACAAGATCATACAACTGAAATCCAATTCTGATCCCTACCGAGAATTGACAGAGAAAAAAAAATAATATATACCCTATATCTCTCCTATGCAAACCCCTTTGAACATAAACGGGAAGAGTCAAGGTCACCCACTACTACCGGACGCGTTTCAAAATAAAGTGTCAAGGGAATTGGACAATTTCCACGTCTATGCCTGCTGGGCTCCACATTAAATTTAACCGTGTGCCAAACCTAACATCGCGGCTGGGGAGTAGATAAAGATATTTCTCCTATTCTGCCTTTATTTTATTTTCTGTCTTTCATTTCTTCCATTTTTTTTATTTACTTCATTCTTTATTTCTGTTCCCATTCCATTGCATTTTTTTTCTTTCTGCCAATAGGCGTTTGAAGATTCTGATTCTGATTTGAAATCGAAATCAGTTTGAAGCACGTCAACGCATGAAAGAGATTTGACATTGAATTTGCAAACGATAATTTAATTCGACATTACAATATGGCGTTCGCACAATAGAATTTCAATTGTTTTCAGCATTACAATGATCAAACACATACAAAGAAACAAACATTTAAAATAAAAATAGAAAGAACATTCCAAAGTTTCTTAGACGTTCAAATTAGTTTATCTAAAATGAAACCTACGTGCGAATTATAGAGTTGTTCGCTTCCCCACCCCCACGTGCTGTCATTGTTAATGTTATGTATGTTTGGATGTTGTCGTATCGTTGCTGTGTGTATATATAAACTGAGAGAACCAACTGTGTGTGTATTTTTTTTAACTTGCTCATTGCCAGGGACAATTTGTTCAACGGTTTCTAACAATGACGCAGATAAACAAATCGCGTGAATACTAAATTTTCTAACATCAGAACTACCTCACATTTAACCATTCAAAAATGAAAAAAATATCGCATCCAATTTTTAGTTTGCTGGGATGATGATGATGATAATAATAATAATAATAATAATAATAATAATAATAATAATAATAATAATAATAACAACACCAATAACAATAACAAAACAACAACACCAATAATAACAACACCAATAGTAATAACAACAATATCAACAGCAATAATAATAATAACATCAATACCAATAATAAAAATAACACCAATAATAATAATAACAACATCATAAACATCAACACCAATAATAATAACAACATCAACACCAACAATAATAACATCAACAGCAGCATCAACACAAATAATAACAACAATATCAACAACAATAATAATAATAACACCAATACCAATAATAAAAATAACACCAATAATAATAATAATAATAATAATAATAACATCAACAACATCAACACCAATAATAACAACAACATCAACACAAATAATAATAACAACAACAACAACATCAACACCAATAATAATAATAATAATAATAATAATAATAACATAAACAACATCAACACCAATAATAATAATAAACATACATAAACAAATGCATAAATAAATAAAACTAACAGGCACATTAGCAGGAAACTTCATTTTTTTTATTTTTTTTACATTTTTCCTTCTTATTTTCTTATTTTTCATTTTTTTTCACTTTTCTGCCTTGATTATTTTTTTACATTTTTCATTCTTTCTTTCATTCTTAGATTGAATATATTTCAACTTTTTTCCCATTTTCTTCTTTCTTGCCTTCTATCTTTTCCATTCCTCCTTTATTGTTTTTCATTTTTACTTTTTACTTTTCTTACTTTTTTCCTTACGACATTATATTTTTTTTCATTGCCTTCCTTCTTTATTTTACCTCTCATTTTTATTTCTGTATTTCATTCCCCTTGTTTGTCCTTCAATTCTTTGTTTTTCAACGTCTTTTTATAAACATGATCTTGCTTACACGGCAAATATTTTGAAGTCTTCCATTAAAAAAATACGAAACATTTTGAATTTTTAAAGAAAAAAATTTAATTCTATAATAAAGGTGAAAAGGAAGAAAATGAAAGAAAGAAAATGTCAAATGCAATAAAAGAAAATAATTACAAAGACATTCGTGTAAAATCTGAAGCGAAAGATTATAATTCAAATCGACGGAAAAAGAAAAAAATACGAATAGAATAAAAGAAGTCATAGACCTATTCGGACAGCAAATATAATAGTTGACAAAATAATTTCATTGCATATTTTTAAAATCTTATCTAAATCTCATATAACAATCAACCCGTCAAAAACAGAAGAATTTTAACACTGAATGTGAATTCTCCCTCTGCCAACACAAGAAAAATATTGACGAAAATATATATATATATATATATATATATAAAAGGCTCAAAAATAAATATTAGTTTTGAGGCTTTTTTATTATATTATTACTCTGACCTAGACATTGAGATCTACCAGGATTCTATCCTCTATGAAATTTATTTACATAGATTATATATATATATATATATATATATATATATATATATATATATATATATATATGTATACACACACACACACCCACACACATATATATATATATATATATATATATATATATATATATATATATATGAAGAAATATAGTCTTAAAGTGTGCTATATTTATGGGATAAAGTGCTCAATATCAGAGATAGAGCGTGTGTAAATATAAAAGTGAACATAGAAGTCAACACTTAGAGGCGACAGTCTGTTTCATGCTCCATGCAATCGTTAGGCCTGACGATTTTATATCTATATCTATATATATATATATATATATATATATATATATATATATATATATATATATGTATATCAACCAAAAGTTTGGGACCACATTTGGTGTTTCCCTCTAAACTTAAAAAATGAATCCAAAAATAAATTTATTTTTTCAATATTTACATACAATTATACAATAATTTAAATCAAAGGTAATACAAAATAATTATAATTTCAATTAATGCAAATTTATGTTTTCTTTTCAAAGTGATTCCCAAGAAGTGTGAAAATGTGTAGATAACTCTTCATTTTAGGCAGTTCATCGAAAAAATGACAATCAATTTTTTTCCAGACTAGTTCAAATGCTGAAAGATCTGGATAATGGGGGAGGTGGGGTTATGATTTGCATTTCAGATAATCTGTACACTGTTTTGGATCATTATCTTATCGTAAAACATAATTTTATCAGATAATGCATCAGCTAAAAGGAATTTTTAGGAAAATTTTGGGAACGTAAAGAAACAATTCAGAGTGGTCCTAAACTTTTGATTGGTAGTAGGAACACGCACGCAAACACACACGCGCGCACATACACACACACACACACACACACACACACACACACACACACACACACACACACACACACACACACGCACACGCACACAAAGGCAGGCAGGTGTCTGTATTTTCGAAAATTATTTCAATGTATAAAGATGCTTTTCTTTCCATATATGGGTGAAAAAGTTACACAGCTTTTTGAGATTAAAGATAAACGATCTTATCGTATATTTCTACAATTTATCGGTTTTGCGATTATGGCAGATAAGATATCTGACATGTCAAATCAGTCGGGTTTCGATCCCGTCTTGAAGCAATCGGTCGTCTAGCCACATTGAGGAGCTATGATGCAGCGAAACAAATGTGTCTGCGGATGACTATATATGCTACTAGAAATCCATTTGAGCTTTCTAGGGAAAGGAGGTTTGAAAAACAGCGGCTCCAACTGCTATTTAGCATTACGCTTCAAGTATGAATCTTGTTCTCCGAGACGCATAGAGAAAAACGTTAAAATTCCCTTCCTTTCTGCCTGGGGGTAAAATATCTGACTGATTTCAAATCAGTCGGGTTTCGATCACGGCTTGAACCAACGAACCGTCTAGCCACACTGAGGTGCTGTGATACACCGAAACAATCTGCCTGTGTATGACTATATATATATATATATATATATATATATATATATATATATATATATATGAAGAAATATAGTCTTAAGGTGTGCTATAATAATGGGATAAAGTGCTGAATATCAGAGATAGAGCGTGTGTAAATAGAAAAGTGAACATTAAAGTCAACACTTAGAGGCGACAGGCTGTTTCTTGCTAGACGCAATAGTCAGGCCCCCTGACGACTGCGTCTAGCATGAAACAGACTGCCGCCTCTAAGTGTTGAATTCAATGTTCACTTATATATATATATATATATATATATATATATATATATATATATATATATATATATATATATATATATTAAAGAAAAACAGACCACTTTAAGTCTCCATGTAATAACTTTTTTTCACCATAGCCCTTTTAAAGGAAATTGGATCATCAGACTTCACTTCCAAAAGGTGAAACGAAAAATGTAATGAACATTTACACATTTGACGGGTAGTATTAAGTTTATGTAATTTAAAAGAGAGGGTACTACCTATACGGATTACCAAATTTTTCTCAACTTATATATATATATATATATATATATATATGTATGTATGTATGTGTGTGTGTGTTTATGTATAATTATCTTAATTTTCTGGGTAAGAGTTAGTGGCTGCGACTTTCCATTATGAGGGTACTTGGTTGGATAATTACTAACTGTTGGTTCCATTAGGAGACTGAACAATACGGTATCGCTTCCAGAGTCTGCTCTTGTCAACAGTCGCATCATATCGGGGCATTTCTAGTGACATATCGCGCATAGGTAGGTGTCACTATGTATATACCCAGGTGTGCAACTCTGAGGCCTCATTATGTTAGGTTATCAGCCAGGTCTGATTAATTATTAATGCCATTGACGACGGATAGTGATACTTACGTTGGCCTTTTTTATTTTTCTTCCCAATACAAATCTAATCGTGGCAAACACAACGAAACGAAATACGAGAAAACCAGTAAAGAAATAAAACGCCTACCCTACTCAACCTTTCTTTATACAATGTTCGTGGTATCCACTCCAACTTCTGCCGTATAGAATCTTTTTTCATGGAAAGGTCGCCGGATATCCTTGCAGTTTGCGCAACAAAAATGCTATCATTGCTGCCAAAGAAATTTCAGTTCCATGCTATTTTCCCCATTGTCGAAAGATTAGGCATTCACAAGCATGGCCTTGGTGCATAAATCCGGGATAATTTCCCGATGGCAAGGGGGATTGACTCTCAAGCCCAGAGACGACACTTTCGTTTTTCAGTATTATATTCTGTTAGCTATCGCGTTTTCTTTTATCGCTCACCACCTTCTCTGGACTGCAGCATAATAGAATTAATCGCTGGCTGTATAGAGACGGCATTCTGTCTCCATCCATCTACCAACATCTGTGTCCTCAGTAATTGTAATGCGCACAGCGTCACGTGGATTAAATATACTAATGTTATTGATGTTGCCGGTATTCAAACATTAAATTTTTCTATTACTCAGTCCCTTGCTCAAATTGTGGATTTCTCGGCACGTTTCCGTAGCACTTCCGAGAAACAAACTCATCTAACTGATTTATTTCTTACCTCCTATCTTCGCTCTTGTCGAACTTCGCAACACTGCCTGCGTGAAAACTCAGATATCTCCGTAGTATCTAGTGATATTTCGTTCCAGTAATCTATTAAACAGGAACCTCTTATTCATATGACCGATTTCCGTTACCAACATGCTGATTGGGATTCACTCCGTGACTTCCTTCGAATCGTTCCGGGGACTGAGATTTTAAAAATTCAAATTGATTATCGGACCACTAAGGTTTCCTCTTAGGTCAACGCCGGTATAGATGCTTTCATTCCTTCTTGGAAATGTTAAGCGAAACAGCAATCTTATCCATGGTTCATACCAGCATGCTCTGCCGCAGGAATCACTATTTTCACTGTTAGCATCTTCTACTGATAATGTTTAATGTTTGACCGTAAATTCTCCTTAAACCCTACCCCTGACACATCTGATGTGTCCTTGCCTAACATCCCTGTTGTGAGACCAATACTTCCCTACATCATGGACTCTCCCAGTACAATATTATTATGTGTATAGTAGTATCATGGGAGTAGCGCCAGTAATGGTGCTCTGCTGTCGAACTCTCTGTTTGGCAGAGAGGAACTCGGACGAGGCTTTGCCGCAGGGCCAAGTTTCATCCGGGGAGGTAGACAGTCCCTAATCTCGTGTATACGGGTTGTAAATGGGCATATTTTTGGACGAGCCTACGGGATCGGTAAGCCCACGTAAGAAACCGGCCTTGTGCCACATTCGACCCCTATGGGGGTGTTGTTAAATATCGTAGCACCAGTAATGCGCAGCCGCGTACGATACCAATATCGAACACCACTGGATAGTAAGCTCTGCTTACTCTTACACTATTCTTTGCAACTTTTCTGTTTAATATATCTTTCTTACCTCTAATCCGTGTTCCGTGTTTTCGTTCCGTGGCCCCTACTTCGGGTCCACATTAATTTCTTTCTTTCTTTCTTTCTTTCTTTCTTTCTCAACCCCATTATTTCTTTTTTTCTTTCTTTCTTTTTTTCTTTCTTTCTTTCTGTTGTCAGACTAATAATTCCCTACATCATGGACTCTCCCA
>OZ038485.1:129631329-129653829 GCA_964036315.1 Acanthosepion esculentum
AGGTCAAAATTTAAATATTTAAATAAAATAAAACAAAAATACAAATAAAAATAAAATATAAATAAATCAATAAACTTATTGTAAATAATAGCAATAATAATAATAATGTATACGAAAAAAAAAAGTAAACCCTGGCAGTAGTAGTAATTGGGTGAGAAAGAAAACGAGAATTATAATAATGGGTAGAAATGAAAAAAAACATTTTGGAAGGTTATGTGATAAGAAAGAGGATGAGTAGAAGTAACAGTACAAGTGTAAAGTAATATGAGATCGTGCAATTTCAGTAAGACTCTAGATCATTTTAAATCTACCTCGGTGACGACATTTGGGATTAATTTGTTCCTTTGTTTTAAAAGTATATTTGGATTATCGAATTTAATTTACTGTAACCATTACCATGTTTAGAAATTACTACCCTCTCTCTATTCTTTCATTGTTCTTTTCTAACTTGGCTTCTTCACTATGTCTTTTACTCTTTCTTCCTTTTATTCCGTTCTTTTTTTTATTTCTTCTTTTTTTTTTCGTTGCTTCAGCCTGGTTTATGAAATTTGTTTTAAGCCAGTCTCATTTTACATTTTCTTGTTAACCTGATCGGTTTGAAAATCCTTGCAAAATTATCTTAATTCGTAAGGTGAAATGATCATTCATATGCAATAATCTTATATCTAAGTTATATGTGCTGTTGGAATAAAACATTAAGCTCTCTATGTGAATCAATTTTAACATTTTTTTGTGTTATATTATTATTTGATTATATATCAACGGAGTTCCCTCCCCAAACACACACACACACACACATATATATATATATATATATATATATATATATATATATATATATATATATATATATATATATATATATATATATATATATATATATATATATATATATATATATAATGAAGAGGTTATAATGGTTCCAGTGAGAGAAAAGTGTGTATATTAAAAAGAAGAGAGGTACCGCAAACTATTTGGGTTGCAATGTGGTTTTTTCAAAAAATATTATTCTTTATTTTTGATAGTTTTACAACACGTCTTTCTGGTTTCACGACCGTCTTCAGGTAAACGGTGGAGATTTCCACAAATTATTAAAAATAATGAATTTTTTTCCTTTATGTTTTTCAATGTTAAATATCCTCGATATGAGACATTCTCTGCTTTTGTGTTGGTCGTTCGAATGTCTTTCTTTAAAATATATATATATATATATATATATATATATATATTATGAAATGGAAAAAGTCCGACAATTATTTAAAGACATATTTATGTTTAACATTGTTTATATAGATAGAAGTATTTAAGTAAATGCTCTGTTTATAATAAACACTATTAAATAACATTTACCGGCCTGAATGTCCGAGAATCTTTCATAGAAAATATTCGTCCTCAGACAGTATTCGAACCTGTATCCTATAGGAAACCGTCATATAGTCTGACGTGGCTTTTTAACCGATTCGGACGCTGAGGCTCGTTCGGTTGGCAAGGTCGAAGTTTATAAGCAGTAAATTCGACCATGCCAACCGAACGATCCTTTAACGATGTTTACCATTGTTTATATAGATACAAGTATTTAAGTAAATGCACTGTTTATAATAAACTGTATTAAATAATGACATAATGTGTGACGTCATTTGTTTACATTTGATACGCCATGAGCAGTTATGAATGTACGTGAGAAATTCATGGAAGATTGAAGTTTATAAACAGTAAATTCGGAATTGCCAACCGAATAATCCATGGTGGCCGAAACGGTTAAGGCACGTCAAGCTATATGACGGTTCCGTATAGTATACAGGTTCGAATCCTGTCGGAGGACGAATATTTTCTATGAAGATTTCTCGGACATTCAGGCTGTTAAATGTTATTTAATACTGTTTATTATGAACAGAGCATTCACTTAAATATTTGTATCTATAAAAAGAATGTTAACCAGAAAATGTCTTTATATATATATATTTTTTATCCACAGACAGACTGTTTCGCTGTTTCACAGCTCATCAATGTGGCTAGACGTCCGATTGCCTAATTTTTGTTGTTGCTATCATATTGATTCGTCCTGTTTGTCCACCGGTTTTCTTATTACTGCTCAGTTATTGCCCGCTGTATGTCCACCCATTCCATGTAGACGTTTTTCTATTCGGTGATTGAACTCATAATTACATTATCACCATTGGAGGAACTACCGCTTCAACCCACTAGACTCTTGTCGCCTTGGACAATTCTATGTGCAGAACGTATAGCCTTAAAATTGCTTGTTACTCACTGCATTCACTGAAGATGTTCTAGTTAGTTGCTGCTGCTGCTAATGCTGTTCATGACTTGCAGCCATTTGTACGTCTTCATTAGCTGGCCGTTCATTGTATTTATCACTATGATTTACTTCCTAAAGAAGTTCACATAGTCTAGCGTATGCGCTCATTCTTTCAGACCTCTACTTCTCCAGGGTTCTTCCTTGATCACTATGTTGACTTCATTTTAGTGAGGCTGATGACTACACATTTATCTCCATACATGATCAGCTATGTCTGATTTCATTGTTTCGGCTCTCAGCAAAGTGCACGTGGACTCAATGAGAAAGAGTGAACGCAATAACTGAGCAGTACTAAAAATAATAAAAAAAACTAGACAAGGTATCCCTATACATGGAACGAGAACAGTATGCTCGCAGAGATTGAAGAAATGGTTCAGTTCAGTAATCCCTGCAGGTTACACGGATCGATATATGCCGGATGAAGGTTTGAGATAATAGCAAAATAGATGAGGACAATACGTCGCATGTAAATAGTTGACATAATGATAAGTCTTCTTCCAGAAATGCGGTAATCATATTTCAAATGTATTAAATTCATATACAATACATTCAAATACGTTTTAAATAGGCCTTTAGATTTGTTAAACACGAGACGTTTTGCCTATTTTAATAGGTATTATTAATTTTTATTATTATTACTATATTATAAATATTATTCACACGTGAACACACACACACATACATACAGACATATATATATATATATATATATATATATATATATATATATATATATATATGTAAGCAAATATGTGAATGTAGATCCGACGGTATGATGAAAATGTGGAAAAGACAGCGTCTGTGGGAGCGCGTTTTTCGCAGCGCCGCCCACGCGGCGCCAGCGTAACCGAATCCAAGAAAGAGAACACTGACTTTAGAATTTCAGTTTTTCTGTTTCTGACTAGTCCTGTATATATCGTCTCTTCATTTAACTTAAATTTAATATAAATATGTCTCCCATAACCATGTCCTGAAGATGGTCTATTAGACCGAATCGTCTGACGTTGACAGAAAAAAACAAAAAACAAAATAAAAAAAACAGTAAACTCACATATTCGGATTTTGCTTTGTCTTTTCCACATTTTCATCATATATATATATATATATATATATATATATATATATATATATATATATATATATATATATATATATATATATATATGTGTGTGTGTGTGTGTGTGTGTGTGTGTGTGTGTGTCTGTGTGTGTGTGTGTGTGTGTGTGTGTGTGTTACCAAATTCCGGTCAGCTTGTTTTACAGAATATTCCATAGCTACAACTGATATATTTAAAATTATAAAATAATTATAACAGAACGCGTCCTCGCATTCATTTTTTTAATTTACCATCACAACGAAATGCAGATTTTATCACAGTTACAAAAAGTTTCTCTTTGTAGTTTTCTCCTGAAGATGATCTTGAAGGAGATCGAAGTACTTGACTAAGAAAAACTACGGCACCTGCCTTGATGAATGTCATTGTAACACCAAGAAAATTATAAGAGAACTGGAAAGGCTCACTATGAAAATATATACACATATTATTCAATGAAACATGCTTGAATGAAACATGCTTGAATGAAACATGCTTGAATGAAACATGCTTGAATGAAACATGCTTGAATTAAAATATGTTGCATAATATATGGAATAAACCTGTGTGAATGTGTGTGGGTTTTAATATTTATTATTTTTTAGGCTGGCGACTTCCGGGCGCAATGTAAAAAAATCAGTGTGCTTTTTCTACTGAAGCCGTTAATCGCTGTTTGTTAGTTATTTATAAAATCTATGCTATGGACATAGAGATCAACATTGCAAAGTGAGTAAAGTAACACTTAAACAGTCATGAGACAATGTATTGCTACCTGTTGTGGATTCCGGGAATGGAATCCTGCACAAATCAATAAACAACGCCAGTTATTGCGATAGAAAAATAAGTTTATTAAACGTAAGAATACAGACTTGAAGTGAAGATTAGAACTCCAGTAATGCGGGTTAGTAGAAGGTATATATACAAGTCTTTGTAAGTGAAGCCGTAATTATTCCTCTCGCTGGACTCTCGTATAAATCTCTGTGAACACCCTGTGTACTGTCTCCGTATCTCTCACCCTGACTCAACGTATTTCCACCCGAAGGTATTCTCTCTGTCAGTATAAGTATACTTTGGACGAGTCCATCTCGTGTAAAAGGGTCTGCCCAACAACACTACCCTTTATGTCGGCACAAATATAGGCCACTTAGGACTTATGGGAAATAGGTAAGTTTTGGTGACAGTTTTCCCCTGTTTGAGGTTTCGGGTTAATGTTTTAGATTGACATTCATTTTGTTTAATATAATTATTTATTTCTATATTTTACTTATTTTTTTATGTTACATTTATTTCCATTTATTTTATTTATACGCTTATTTTATTCCATTATTTACTCATTTAAATTTGTCTTCCTTTCGTCGCTCCTATAACGATTGCTAATAAAGTATTTACACAGTAGCATCGACAAATTCTTATCCGGCCATATTACTGAGACACATCTTCTTGCATTATCAATGACTTTTGAGATGATTTTGTTAAACGTATCTCTCTTGCAAGCGCTTAAAGCAGAGCGCAGTTCGGCGTTTAGTAGCAAGAACTAGCTGACCTTGAAATATTTCATGCTACTCGCCTGCAAAGAATCAACTTTCTACAGTCAGCACACTATGTGCGAAGCGAAGCTTGTTTAACAATGCAATAATTCCAATCCATACTCAATAAGGATCGAAATGTACGAACTAATGGGAACAATGTGTCTTACTTGTTAACGAGAACTCTCCAGGAACCAATTCCCGTGCGAGATATAAACATAATCAAATGCATTCTCCTGCTTAAACTCACGTTCTCTCTTTCACATGCACGCATGATTAAACATACACATATAAGAGCACATGAAAAGCACGCAAATATATATTCATTAAATGAAGAAACAAGAACAAAACGTATGTAGAAAGAAGAAAGAAATATAAAAAGGCATAAATTAAGGAACAATGACAAATAGAAAAATAGAATAAAAAGAGAAAAAATCGAAAAGAAAGAAAATACTTTTGAGAAAAGAGACATACGTGCGAAAGTGTGGCCGACTGTGATATGATTTGAAGGAAAAGGCGAGAAAGAACGTGAAAAGAGTGAGGAGCCAATTTACGCTCTGTTACATCCTTAGCCGGCGAAACAAAAAGACTTTATCATTTGGCACAAAAAAAGAGGTTTGATTGTTTCTATTGCAAACTACTTTCCGTTCAACTTCGCCGAGAACATCCGGTTATGGTTAAATGCAGAAATATGCTGTGAAAATGAGACAGGATATAAAATATGGCGGAAAGTTTACGATGGTTTAAAAATGAAAGACATGGAAAAGTAAGTTAACTGAAGCAAAATAAGAGAGTAAACAAAATAAAGAAATGTCGAGAGAGAAAAACACGGAAAAAGGTCAGAAATTATTACAACATTTAAAAATAACGCCATTGAATATTAATTCTCTCAAATTCCCCTATGCATCACGCTCTCCCATATATATATATATATATATATATATATATATATATATATATATATATATATATATATATATATATTATTTTAAAAAATAATATTATATTTTTTCTCTACGATGTATCGAGGACTTTTAAAGAAAATAAACGCTTTGCGAAGACAGTCTTCATTAAATATCAAACATACGACTCTGTGTTTTAACTTTTTGACAATTCGTCTGTTTGATCATTGCCACTGGGTAGTGGGTTCGATTTTCACGGCATAGCGCATACATGTCAAATTGTGTATATTTAATTTTATCTTTGAAAAAAAATTTTTACTGCTCATCACATTATATTGCTACTTTTCAATTTTCAAAAAAAGAGCAAAATATATCTGTGGAAATTAGTAAATATTTGAACTTAAAAGACATTAAAAAAGATGATGCAATAATAATAATAGATATGAATGCATGTAATTATAGACAGAACAGGATGAAATTATTAAAACATGAGAAGACATTTCTATTTTACTGAAGTAGGCATTAAACGCATGAGAGTGTTACCGCTCTCTTACTTTCTAATTTTATTAATTCCATTCTTTCTATTCTATTCTTCATTTCTTCCTTTCTTTCTATTATTTTCTTCATTTCTTCCTTTCTTTCTTTCTATTATTTTCTTCATTTCTTCCTATCTTTCTATTCTTTTCTTCATTTCTTCCTTTCTTTCTTTCTATTCTTTTCTTCATTTCTTCCTTTCTTTCTATTCTTTTCTTCATTTCTTCCTTTCTTTCGTTCTATTCTTTTCTTCATTTCTTCCTTTCTTTCTATTCTTTTCTTCATTTCTTCCTTTCTTTCTATTCTTTTCTTCATTTCTTCCTTTCTTTCTTTCTTTCTTTCTATTCTTTTCTTCATTTCTTCCTTTCTTTCTATTCTTTTCTTCATTTCTTCCTTTCTTTCTTTCTATTCTTTTCTTCATTTCTTCCTTTCTTTCTATTCTTTTCTTCATTTCTTCCTTTCTTTCTATTCTTTTCTTCATTTCTTCCTTTCTTTCTATTCTTTTCTTCATTTCTTCCTTTCTTTCTTTCTATTCTTTTCTTCATTTCTTCCTTTCTTTCTATTCTTTTCTTCATTTCTTCCTTTCTTTCTATTATTTTCTTCATTTCTTCCTTTCTTTCTATTCTTTTCTTCATTTCTTCCTTTCTTTCTTTCTATTCTTTTCTTCATTTCTTCCTTTCTTTCTATTCTTTTCTTCATTTCTTCCTTTCTTTCGTTCTATTCTTTTCTTCATTTCTTCCTTTCTTTCTATTCTTTTCTTCATTTCTTCCTTTCTTTCTATTCTTTTCTTCATTTCTTCCTTTCTTTCTTTCTTTCTTTCTATTCTTTTCTTCATTTCTTCCTTTCTTTCTATTCTTTTCTTCATTTCTTCCTTTCTTTCTTTCTATTCTTTTCTTCATTTCTTCCTTTCTTTCTATTCTTTTCTTCATTTCTTCCTTTCTTTCTATTCTTTTCTTCATTTCTTCCTTTCTTTCTATTCTTTTCTTCATTTCTTCCTTTCTTTCTTTCTATTCTTTTCTTCATTTCTTCCTTTCTTTCTATTCTTTTCTTCATTTCTTCCTTTCTTTCTATTATTTTCTTCATTTCTTCCTTTCTTTCTATTCTTTTCTTCATTTCTTCCTTTCTTTCTTTCTATTCTTTTCTTCATTTCTTCCTTTCTTTCTATTCTTTTCTTCATTTCTTCCTTTCTTTCTTTCTATTATTTTCTTCATTTCTTCCTTTCTTTCCATTCTTTTCTTCATTTCTTCCTTTCTTTCTTTCTATTCTTTTCTTCATTTCTTCCTTTCTTTCTATTTTTTTCTTCATTTCTTCCTTTATTTCTTTCTATTATTTTCTTCATTTCTTCCTTTCTTTCTATTCTTTTCTTCATTTCTTCCTTTCTTTCTTTCTATTATTTTCTTCATTTCTTCCTTTCTTTCTATTCTTTTCTTCATTTCTTCCTTTCTTTCTTTCTATTATTTTCTTCATTTCTTCCTTTCTTTCTATTCTTTTCTTCATTTCTTCCTTTCTTTCTTTCTATTCTTTTCTTCATTTCTTCCTTTCTTTCTATTCTTTTCTTCATTTCTTCCTTTCTTTCTATTCTTTTCTTCATTTCTTCCTTTCTATTCTTTTCTTCATTTCTTCCTTTATTTCTTTCTATTATTTTCTTCATTTCTTCCTTTCTTTCTATTCTTTTCTACATTTCTTCCTTTCTTTCTTCCTATTATTTTCTTCATTTCTTCCTTTCTTTCTATTCTTTTCTTCATTTCTTCCTTTCTTTCTTTCTATTCTTTTCTTCATTTCTTCCTTTCTGTCTATTCTTTTCTTCATTTCTTCCTTTATTTCTTTCTATTATTTTCTTCATTTCTTCCTTTCTTTCTATTCTTTTCTTCATTTCTTCCTTTCTTTCTTTCTATTATTTTCTTCATTTCTTCCTTTCTTTCTATTCTTTTCTTCATTTCTTCCTTTCTTTCTTTCTATTCTTTTCTTCATTTCTTCCTTTCTTTCTATTCTTTTCTTCATTTCTTCCTTTCTTTCTTTCTATTCTTTTCTTCATTTCTTCCTTTCTTTCTATTCTTTTCTTCATTTCTTCCTTTCTTTCTATTCTTTTCTTCATTTCTTCCTTTCTTTCTATTCTTTTCTTCATTTCTTCCTTTCTTTCTTTCTATTCTTTTCTTCATTTCTTCCTTTCTTTCTATTCTTTTCTTCATTTCTTCCTTTCTTTCTATTCTTTTCTTCATTTCTTCCTTTCTTTCTATTCTTTTCTTCATTTCTTCCTTTCTTTCTTTCTATTCTTTTCTTCATTTCTTCATTTCTTTCTATTCTTTTATCATTTCTTCCTTTCTTTCTATTCTTTTCTTCATTTCTTCCTTTCTTTCTTTCTATTCTTTTCTTCATTTCTTCCTTTCTTTCTATTCTTTTCTTCATTTCTTCCTTTCTTTCTATTATTTTCTTCATTTCTTCCTTTTTTTCTTTCTATTATTTTCTTCATTTCTTCCTATCTTTCTATTCTTTTCTTCATTTCTTCCTTTCTTTCTTTCTATTCTTTTCTTCATTTCTTCCTTTCTTTCTATTCTTTTCTTCATTTCTTCCTTTCTTTCGTTCTATTCTTTTCTTCATTTCTTCCTTTCTTTCTATTCTTTTCTTCATTTCTTCCTTTCTTTCTATTCTTTTCTTCATTTCTTCCTTTCTTTCTTTCTTTCTTTCTATTCTTTTCTTCATTTCTTCCTTTCTTTCTATTCTTTTCTTCATTTCTTCCTTTCTTTCTTTCTATTCTTTTCTTCATTTCTTCCTTTCTTTCTATTCTTTTCTTCATTTCTTCCTTTCTTTCTATTCTTTTCTTCATTTCTTCCTTTCTTTCTATTCTTTTCTTCATTTCTTCCTTTCTTTCTTTCTATTCTTTTCTTCATTTCTTCCTTTCTTTCTATTCTTTTCTTCATTTCTTCCTTTCTTTCTTTCTATTCTTTTCTTCATTTCTTCCTTTCTTTCTATTCTTTTATTCATTTCTTCCTTTCTTTCTTTCTATTATTTTCTTCATTTCTTCCTTTCTTTCTATTCTTTTCTTCATTTCTTCCTTTCTTTCTTTCTATTCTTTTCTTCATTTCTTCCTTTCTTTCTATTCTTTTCTTCATTTCTTCCTTTATTTCTTTCTATTATTTTCTTCATTTCTTCCTTTCTTTCTATTCTTTTCTTCATTTCTTCCTTTCTTTCTTTCTATTATTTTCTTCATTTCTTCCTTTCTTTCTATTCTTTTCTTCATTTCTTCCTTTCTTTCTTTCTATTTTTTCTTCATTTCTTCCTTTCTTTCTATTCTTTTCTTCATTTCTTCCTTTCTTTCTTTCTATTCTTTTCTTCATTTCTTCCTTTCTTTCTATTCTTTTCTTCATTTCTTCCTTTCTTTCTATTCTTTTCTTCGTTTCTTCCTTTCTTTCTTTCTATTCTTTTCTTCATTTCTTCCTTTCTTTCTATTCTTTTCTTCATTTCTTCCTTTCTTTCTATTCTTTTCTTCATTTCTTCCTTTCTTTCTATTCTTTTCTTCATTTCTTCCTTTCTTCCTTTCTATTCTTTTCTTCATTTCTTCCTTTCTTTCTATTCTTTTCTTCAATTCTTCCTTTCTTTCTATTCTTTTCTTCATTTCTTCCTTTCTTCCTATTGTTTTCTTCATTTCTTCCTTTCTTTCTTTATATTCTTTTCTTCATTTCTTCCTTTCTTTCTATTCTTTTCTTCATTTATTCCTTTCTTTCTATTCTTTTCTTCATTTCTTCCTTTCTTTCTATTCTTTTCTTCATTTCTTCCTTTCTTTCTTTCTATTATTTTCTTCATTTCTTCCTTTCTTTCTATTCTTTTCTTCATTTCTTTCTTTCTTTCTATTCTTTTCTTCATTTCTTCCTTTCTTTCTATTCTTTTCTTCATTTCTTCCTTTCTTTCTTTCTATTCTTTTCTTCATTTCTTCCTTTCTTTCTATACTTTTCTTCATTTCTTCCTTTCTTTCTATTATTTTCTTCATTTCTTCCTTTCTTTCAATTCTTTTCTTCATTTCTTCCTTTCTTTCTTTCTATTATTTTCTTCATTTCTTCCTTTCTTTCTATTCTTTCTTCATTTCTTCCTTTCTTTCTTTCTATTATTTTCTTCATTTCTTCCTTTTATTCTATACTTTTCTTCATTTCTTCCTTTCTTTCTTTCTATTCTTTTCTTCATTTCTTCCTTTCTTTCTATTCTTTTCTTCATTTCTTCCTTTATTTCTATTCTTTTCTTCATTTCTTCCTTTCTTTCTTTCTATTCTTTTCTTCATTTCTTCCTTTCTTTCTATTCTTTTCTTCATTTCTTCCTTTCTTTCTATTCTTTTCTTCATTTCTTCCTTTCTTTCTTTCTATTCTTTTCTTCATTTCTTCCTTTCTTTCTATTCTTTTCTTCATTTCTTCCTTTCTTTCTATTCTTTTCTTCATTTCTTCCGTTCTTTCTATTCTTTTCTTCATTTCTTCCTTTCTTTCTTTCTATTCTTTTCTTCATTTCTTCCTTTCTTTCTATTCTTTTCTTCATTTCTTCCTTTCTTTCTATTCTTTTCTTCATTTCTTCCTTTCTTTCTATTCTTTTCTTCATTTCTTCCTTTCTTTCTTTCTATTCTTTTCTTCATTTCTTCCTTTCTTTCTATTCTTTTCTTCATTTCTTCCATTCTTTCTATTCTTTTCTTCATTTCTTCCTTTCTATTCTTTTCTTCATTTCTTCCTTTCTTTCTTTCTATTCTTTTCTTCATTTCTTCCTTTCTTTCTATTCTTTTCTTCATTTCTTCCTTTCTTTCTTTCTATTATTTTCTTCATTTCTTCCTATCTTTCTATTCTTTTCTTCATTTCTTCCTTTCTTTCTTTCTATTCTTTTCTTCATTTCTTCCTTTCTTTCTATTCTTTTCTTCATTTCTTCCTTTCTTTCGTTCTATTCTTTTCTTCATTTCTTCCTTTCTTTCTATTCTTTTCTTCATTTCTTCCTTTCTTTCTATTCTTTTCTTCATTTCTTCCTTTCTTTCTTTCTTTCTTTCTATTCTTTTCTTCATTTCTTCCTTTCTTTCTATTCTTTTCTTCATTTCTTCCTTTCTTTCTTTCTATTCTTTTCTTCATTTCTTCCTTTCTTTCTATTCTTTTCTTCATTTCTTCCTTTCTTTCTATTCTTTTCTTCATTTCTTCCTTTCTTTCTATTCTTTTCTTCATTTCTTCCTTTCTTTCTTTCTATTCTTTTCTTCATTTCTTCCTTTCTTTCTATTCTTTTCTTCATTTCTTCCTTTCTTTCTATTATTTTCTTCATTTCTTCCTTTCTTTCTATTCTTTTCTTCATTTCTTCCTTTCTTTCTTTCTATTCTTTTCTTCATTTCTTCCTTTCTTTCTATTCTTTTCTTAATTTCTTCCTTTCTTTCGTTCTATTCTTTTCTTCATTTCTTCCTTTCTTTCTATTCTTTTCTTCATTTCTTCCTTTCTTTCTATTCTTTTCTTCATTTCTTCCTTTCTTTCTTTCTTTCTTTCTATTCTTTTCTTCATTTCTTCCTTTCTTTCTATTCTTTTCTTCATTTCTTCCTTTCTTTCTTTCTATTCTTTTCTTCATTTCTTCCTTTCTTTCTATTCTTTTCTTCATTTCTTCCTTTCTTTCTATTCTTTTCTTCATTTCTTCCTTTCTTTCTATTCTTTTCTTCATTTCTTCCTTTCTTTCTTTCTATTCTTTTCTTCATTTCTTCCTTTCTTTCTATTCTTTTCTTCATTTCTTCCTTTCTTTCTATTATTTTCTTCATTTCTTCCTTTCTTTCTATTCTTTTCTTCATTTCTTCCTTTCTTTCTTTCTATTCTTTTCTTCATTTCTTCCTTTCTTTCTATTCTTTTCTTCATTTCTTCCTTTCTTTCTTTCTATTATTTTCTTCATTTCTTCCTTTCTTTCCATTCTTTTCTTCATTTCTTCCTTTCTTTCTTTCTATTCTTTTCTTCATTTCTTCCTTTCTTTCTATTCTTTTCTTCATTTCTTCCTTTCTTTCTATTCTTTTCTTCATTTCTTCCTTTCTATTCTTTTCTTCATTTCTTCCTTTATTTCTTTCTATTATTTTCTTCATTTCTTCCTTTCTTTCTATTCTTTTCTACATTTCTTCCTTTCTTTCTTCCTATTATTTTCTTCATTTCTTCCTTTCTTTCTATTCTTTTCTTCATTTCTTCCTTTCTTTCTTTCTATTCTTTTCTTCATTTCTTCCTTTCTTTCTATTCTTTTCTTCATTTCTTCCTTTATTTCTTTCTATTATTTTCTTCATTTCTTCCTTTCTTTCTATTCTTTTCTTCATTTCTTCCTTTCTTTCTTTCTATTATTTTCTTCATTTTTTCCTTTCTTTCTATTCTTTTCTTCATTTCTTCCTTTCTTTCTTTCTATTCTTTTCTTCATTTCTTCCTTTCTTTCTATTCTTTTCTTCATTTCTTCCTTTCTTTCTTTCTATTCTTTTCTTCATTTCTTCCTTTCTTTCTATTCTTTTCTTCATTTCTTCCTTTCTTTCTATTCTTTTCTTCATTTCTTCCTTTCTTTCTATTCTTTTCTTCATTTCTTCCTTTCTTTCTTTCTATTCTTTTCTTCATTTCTTCCTTTCTTTCTATTCTTTTCTTCATTTCTTCCTTTCTTTCTATTCTTTTCTTCATTTCTTCCTTTCTTTCTATTCTTTTCTTCATTTCTTCCTTTCTTTCTTTCTATTCTTTTCTTCATTTCTTCATTTCTTTCTATTCTTTTATCATTTCTTCCTTTATTTCTATTCTTTTCTTCATTTCTTCCTTTCTTTCTTTCTATTCTTTTCTTCATTTCTTCCTTTCTTTCTATTCTTTTCTTCATTTCTTCCTTTCTTTCTATTATTTTCTTCATTTCTTCCTTTTTTCTTTCTATTATTTTCTTCATTTCTTCCTATCTTTCTATTATTTTCTTCATTTCTTCCTTTCTTTCTATTCTTTTCTTCATTTCTTCCTTTCTTTCTTTCTTTCTTTCTATTCTTTTCTTCATTTCTTCCTTTCTTTCTATTCTTTTCTTCATTTCTTCCTTTCTTTCTTTCTATTCTTTTCTTCATTTCTTCCTTTCTTTCTATTCTTTTCTTCATTTCTTCCTTTCTTTCAATTCTTTTCTTCATTTCTTCCTTTCTTTCTATTCTTTTCTTCATTTCTTCCTTTCTTTCTTTCTATTCTTTTCTTCATTTCTTCCTTTCTTTCTATTCTTTTCTTCATTTCTTCCTTTCTTTCTATTATTTTCTTCATTTCTTCCTTTCTTTCTATTCTTTTCTTCATTTCTTCCTTTCTTTCTTTCTATTCTTTTCTTCATTTCTTCCTTTCTTTCTATTCTTTTCTTCATTTCTTCCATTCTTTCTTTCTATTATTTTCTTCATTTCTTCCTTTCTTTCCATTCTTTTCTTCATTTCTTCCTTTCTTTCTTTCTATTCTTTTCTTCATTTCTTCCTTTCTTTCTATTCTTTTCTTCATTTCTTCCTTTCTTTCGTTCTATTCTTTTCTTCATTTCTTCCTTTCTTTCTATTCTTTTCTTCATTTCTTCCTTTCTTTCTATTCTTTTCTTCATTTCTTCCTTTCTTTCTTTCTTTCTTTCTATTCTTTTCTTCATTTCTTCCTTTCTTTCTATTCTTTTCTTCATTTATTCCTTTCTTTCTATTCTTTTCTTCATTTCTTCCTTTCTTTCTATTCTTTTCTTCATTTCTTCCTTTCTTTCTTTCTATTATTTTCTTCATTTCTTCCTTTCTTTCTATTCTTTTCTTCATTTCTTCCTTTCTTTCTATTCTTTTCTTCATTTCTTCCTTTCTTTCTATTCTTTTCTTCATTTCTTCCTTTCTTTCTTTCTATTCTTTTCTTCATTTCTTCCTTTCTTTCTATACTTTTCTTCATTTCTTCCTTTCTTTCTATTATTTTCTTCATTTCTTCCTTTCTTTCTATTCTTTTCTTCATTTCTTCCTTTCTTTCTTTCTATTCTTTTCTTCATTTCTTCCTTTCTTTCTATTCTTTTCTTCATTTCTTCCTTTCTTTCTTTCTATTATTTTCTTCATTTCTTCCTTTCTTTCTATTCTTTTCTTCATTTCTTCCTTTCTTTCTTTCTATTCTTTTCTTCATTTCTTCCTTTCTTTCTATTCTTTTCTTCATTTCTTCCTTTATTTCTTTCTATTATTTTCTTCATTTCTTCCTTTCTTTCAATTCTTTTCTTCATTTCTTCCTTTCTTTCTTTCTATTATTTTCTTCATTTCTTCCTTTCTTTCTATTCTTTCTTCATTTCTTCCTTTCTTTCTTTCTATTATTTTCTTCATTTCTTCCTTTTATTCTATTCTTTTCTTCATTTCTTCCTTTCTTTCTTTCTATTCTTTTCTTCATTTCTTCCTTTCTTTCTATTCTTTTCTTCATTTCTTCCTTTATTTCTATTCTTTTCTTCATTTCTTCCTTTCTTTCTTTCTATTCTTTTCTTCATTTCTTCCTTTCTTTCTATTCTTTTCTTCATTTCTTCCTTTCTTTCTATTCTTTTCTTCATTTCTTCCTTTCTTTCTTTCTATTTTCTTCATTCTTCCTTTCTTTCTATTCTTTTCTTCATTCTTCCTTTCTTTCTATTCTTTTCTTCATTTCTTCCGTTCTTTCTATTCTTTTCTTCATTCTTTCCTTTCTTTCTTTCTATTCTTTCTTCATTTCTTCCTTTCTTTCTATTCTTTTCTTCATTTCTTCCTTTCTTTCTATTCTTTTCTTCATTTCTTCCTTTCTTTCTATTCTTTTCTTCATTTCTTCCTTTCTTTCTTTCTATTCTTTTCTTCATTTCTTCCTTTCTTTCTATTCTTTTCTTCATTTCTTCCATTCTTTCTATTCTTTTCTTCATTTCTTCCTTTCTTTCTATTCTTTTCTTCATTTCTTCCTTTCTTTCTTTCTATTCTTTTCTTCATTTCTTCCTTTCTTTCTATTCTTTTCTTCATTTCTTCCTTTCTTTCTTTCTATTCTTTTCTTCATTTCTTCCTTCTTTCTATTCTTTTCTTCATTTCTTCCTTTCTTTCTTTCTATTCTTTTCTTCATTTCTTCCTTTCTTTCTATTCTTTTCTTCATTTCTTCCTTTCTTTCTTTCTATTATTTTCTTCATTTCTTCCTTTCTTTCTATTCTTTTCTTCATTTCTTCCTTTCTTTCTTTCTATTATTTTCTTCATTTCTTCCTTTCTTTCTATTCTTTTCTTCATTTCTTCCTTTCTTTCTTTCTATTCTTTTCTTCATTTCTTCCTTTCTTTCTATTCTTTTCTTCATTTCTTCCTTTCTTTCGTTTCTATTCTTTTCTTCATTTCTTCCTTTCTTTCTATTCTTTTCTTCATTTCTTCCTTTCTTTCTATTCTTTTCTTCATTTCTTCCTTTCTTTCTTTCTTTCTTTCTATTCTTTTCTTCATTTCTTCCTTTCTTTCTATTCTTTTCTTCATTTATTCCTTTCTTTCTATTCTTTTCTTCATTTCTTCCTTTCTTTCTATTCTTTTCTTCATTTCTTCCTTTCTTTCTTTCTATTTTTCTTTCTTCATTTCTTCCTTTCTTTCTATTCTTTTCTTCATTTCTTCCTTTCTTTCTATTCTTTTCTTCATTTCTTCCTTTCTTTCTATTCTTTTCTTCATTTCTTCCTTTCTTTCTTTCTATTCTTTTCTTCATTTCTTCCTTTCTTTCTATACTTTTCTTCATTTCTTCCTTTCTTTCTATTCTTTTCTTCATTTCTTCCTTTCTTTCTATTCTTTTCTTCATTTCTTCCTTTCTTTCTTTCTATTCTTTTCTTCATTTCTTCCTTTCTTTCTATTCTTTTCTTCATTTCTTCCTTTCTTTCTTTCTATTATTTTCTTCATTTCTTCCTTTCTTTCTATTCTTTTCTTCATTTCTTCCTTTCTTTCTTTCTATTCTTTTCTTCATTTCTTCCTTTCTTTCTATTCTTTTCTTCATTTCTTCCTTTATTTCTTTCTATTATTTTCTTCATTTCTTCCTTTCTTTCAATTCTTTTCTTCATTTCTTCCTTTCTTTCTTTCTATTATTTTCTTCATTTCTTCCTTTCTTTCTATTCTTTCTTCATTTCTTCCTTTCTTTCTTTCTATTATTTTCTTCATTTCTTCCTTTTATTCTATTCTTTTCTTCATTTCTTCCTTTCTTTCTTTCTATTCTTTTCTTCATTTCTTCCTTTCTTTCTATTCTTTTCTTCATTTCTTCCTTTATTTCTATTCTTTTCTTCATTTCTTCCTTTCTTTCTTTCTATTCTTTTCTTCATTTCTTCCTTTCTTTCTATTCTTTTCTTCATTTCTTCCTTTCTTTCTATTCTTTTCTTCATTTCTTCCTTTCTTTCTTTCTATTCTTTTCTTCATTTCTTCCTTTCTTTCTATTCTTTTCTTCATTTCTTCCTTTCTTTCTATTCTTTTCTTCATTTCTTCCGTTCTTTCTATTCTTTTCTTCAATTTCTTCCTTTCTTTCTTTCTATTCTTTTCTTCATTTCTTCCTTTCTTTCTATTCTTTTCTTCATTTCTTCCTTTCTTTCTATTCTTTTCTTCATTTCTTCCTTTCTTTCTATTCTTTTCTTCATTTCTTCCTTTCTTTCTTTCTATTCTTTTCTTCATTTCTTCCTTTCTTTCTATTCTTTTCTTCATTTCTTCCATTTCTTTCTATTCTTTTCTTCATTTCTTCCTTTCTATTCTTTTCTTCATTTCTTCCTTTCTTTCTTTCTATTCTTTTCTTCATTTCTTCCTTTCTTTCTATTCTTTTCTTCATTTCTTCCTTTCTTTCTTTCTATTATTTTCTTCATTTCTTCCTTTCTTTCTATTCTTTTCTTCATTTCTTCCTTTCTTTCTTTCTATTATTTTCTTCATTTCTTCTTTCTTTCTATTCTTTTCTTCATTTCTTCCTTTCTTTCTTTCTATTATTTTCTTCATTTCTTCCTTTCTTTCTATTCTTTTCTTCATTTCTTCCTTTCTTTCTTTCTATTATTTTCTTCATTTCTTCCTTTCTTTCTATTCTTTTCTTCATTTCTTCCTTTCTTTCTTTCTATTCTTTTCTTCATTTCTTCCTTTCTTTCTATTCTTTTCTTCATTTCTTCCTTTCTTTCTTTCTATTCTTTTCTTCATTTCTTCCTTTCTTTCTATTCTTTTCTTCATTTCTTCCTTTCTTTCTTTCTATTCTTTTCTTCATTTCTTCCTTTCTTTCTATTCTTTTCTTCATTTCTTCCTTTCTTTCTTTCTATTATTTTCTTCATTTCTTCCTTTCTTTCTATTCTTTTCTTCATTTCTTCCTTTCTTTCTTTCTATTCTTTTCTTCATTTCTTCCTTTCTTTCTATTCTTTTCTTCATTTCTTCCTTTATTTCTTTCTATTATTTTCTTCATTTCTTCCTTTCTTTCTATTCTTTTCTTCATTTCTTCCTTTCTTTCTTTCTATTATTTTCTTCATTTCTTCCTTTCTTTCTATTCTTTTCTTCATTTCTTCCTTTCTTTCTATTTTTTTCTTCATTTCTTCCTTTCTTTCTATTCTTTTCTTCATTTCTTCCTTTCTTTCTTTATATTCTTTTCTTCATTTCTTCCTTTCTTTCTATTCTTTTCTTCATTTCTTCCTTTCTTTCTATTCTTTTCTTCGTTTCTTCCTTTCTTTCTTTCTATTCATTTCTTCATTTCTTCCTTTCTTTCTATTCTTTTCTTCATTTCTTCCTTTCTTTCTATTCTTTTCTTCATTTCTTCCTTTCTTTCTATTCTTTTCTTCATTTCTTCCTTTCTTCCTTTCTATTCTTTTCTTCATTTCTTCCTTTCTTTCTATTCTTTTCTTCAATTCTTCCTTTCTTTCTATTCTTTTCTTCATTTCTTCCTTTCTTCCTATTGTTTTCTTCATTTCTTCCTTTCTTTCTTTATATTCTTTTCTTCATTTCTTCCTTTCTTTCTATTCTTTTCTTCATTTATTCCTTTCTTTCTATTCTTTTCTTCATTTCTTCCTTTCTTTCTATTCTTTTCTTCATTTCTTCCTTTCTTTCTTTATATTCTTTTCTTCATTTCTTCCTTTCTTTCTATTCTTTTCTTCATTTCTTCCTTTCTTTCTATTCTTTTCTTCATTTCTTCCTTTCTTTCTATTCTTTTCTTCATTTCTTCCTTTCTTTCTTTCTATTCTTTTCTTCATTTCTTCCTTTCTTTCTATTCTTTTCTTCATTTCTTCCTTTATTTCTTTCTATTATTTTCTTCATTTCTTCCTTTCTTTCTATTCTTTTCTTCATTTCTTCCTTTCTTTCTTTCTATTTTTTCTTCATTTCTTCCTTTCTTTCTATTCTTTTCTTCATTTCTTCCTTTCTTTCTATTTTTTTCTTCATTTCTTCCTTTCTTTCTATTCTTTTCTTCATTTCTTCCTTTCTTTCTTTCTATTCTTTTCTTCATTTCTTCCTTTCTTTCTATTCTTTTCTTCATTTCTTCCTTTCTTTCTATTCTTTTCTTCATTTCTTCCTTTCTTCCTTTCTATTCTTTTCTTCATTTCTTCCTTTCTTTCTTTCTATTCTTTTCTTCATTTCTTCCTTTCTTTCTATTCTTTTCTTCATTTCTTCCTTTATTTCTATTCTTTTCTTCATTTCTTCCTTTCTTTCTTTCTATTCTTTTCTTCATTTCTTCCTTTCTTTCTATTCTTTTTTTCATTTCTTCCTTTCTTTCTATTCTTTTCTTCATTTCTTCCTTTCTTTCTTTCTATTCTTTTCTTCATTTCTTCCTTTCTTTCTATTCTTTTCTTCATTTCTTCCTTTCTTTCTATTCTTTTCTTCATTTCTTCCTTTCTTTCTATTCTTTTCTTCATTTCTTCCTTTCTTTCTTTCTATTCTTTTCTTCATTTCTTCCTTTCTTTCTATTCTTTTCTTCATTTCTTCCTTTCTTTCTATTCTTTTCTTCATTTCTTCCTTTCTTTCTATTCTTTTCTTCATTTCTTCCTTTCTTTCTTTCTATTCTTTTCTTCATTTCTTCCTTTCTTTCTATTCTTTTCTTCATTTCTTCCATTCTTTCTATTCTTTTCTTCATTTCTTCCTTTCTATTCTTTTCTTCATTTCTTCCTTTCTTTCTTTCTATTCTTTTCTTCATTTCTTCCTTTCTTTCTTTCTATTATTTTCTTCATTTCTTCCTTTCTTTCTATTCTTTTCTTCATTTCTTCCTTTCTTTCTTTCTATTCTTTTCTTCATTTCTTCCTTTCTTTCTATTCTTTTCTTCATTTCTTCCTTTATTTCTTTCTATTATTTTCTTCATTTCTTCCTTTCTTTCTATTCTTTTCTTCATTTCTTCCTTTCTTTCTTTCTATTATTTTCTTCATTTCTTCCTTTCTTTCTATTCTTTTCTTCATTTCTTCCTTTCTTTCTTTCTAATCTTTTCTTCATTTCTTCCTTTCTTTCTATTCTTTTCTTCATTTCTTCCTTTCTTTCTATTCTTTTCTTCATTTCTTCCTTTCTTTGTTTCTATTCTTTTCTTCATTTCTTCCATTCTTTCTATTCTTTTCTTCATTTCTTGCTTTCTTTCTATTCTTTTCTTCATTTCTTCCTTTCTTTCTATTCTTTTCTTCATTTCTTCCTTTCTTTCTATTCTTTTCTTCATTTCTTCCTTTCTTTCTATTCTTTTCTTCATTTCTTCCTTTCTTTCTATTCTTTTCTTCATTTCTTCCTTTCTTTCTATTCTTTTCTTCATTTCTTCCTTTCTTTCTTTCTATTCTTTTCTTCATTTCTTCCTTTCTTTCTATTCTTTTCTTCATTTCTTCCTTTCTTTCTATTCTTTTCTTCATTTCTTCCTTTCTTTCTTTCTATTCTTTTCTTCATTTCTTCCTTTCTTTCTATTCTTTTCTTCATTTCTTCCTTTCTTTCTATTCTTTTCTTCATTTCTTCCTTTCTTTCTTTCTATTCTTTTCTTCATTTCTTCCTTTCTTTCTATTCTTTTCTTCATTTCTTCCTTTCTTTCTATTCTTTTCTTCATTTCTTCCTTTCTTTCTATTCTTTTCTTCATTTCTTCCTTTCTTTCTATTCTTTTCTTCATTTCTTCCTTTCTTTCTTTCTATTCTTTTCTTCATTTCTTCCTTTCTTTCTATTCTTTTCTTCATTTCTTCCTTTCTTTCTATTCTTTTCTTCATTTCTTTCTTTCTTTCTATTCTTTTCTTCATTTCTTCCTTTCTTTCTATCTATTCTTTTCTTCATTTCTTCCTTTCTTTCTATTCTTTTCTTCATTTCTTCCTTTCTTTCTATTCTTTTCTTCGTTTCTTCCTTTCTTTCTATTCTTTTCTTCATTTCTTCCTTTCTTTCTATTCTTTTCTTCATTTCTTCCTTTCTTTCTTTCTATTCTTTTCTTCATTTCTTCCTTTCTTTCTATTCTTTTCTTCATTTCTTCCTTTATTTCTATTCTTTTCTTCATTTCTTCCTTTATTTCTATTCTTTTCTTCATTTCTTCCTTTCTTTCTTTCTATTCTTTTCTTCATTTCTTCCTTTCTTTCTATTCTTTTCTTCATTTCTTCCTTTCTTTCTTTCTATTCTTTTCTTCATTTCTTCCTTTCTTTCTTTCTATTCTTTTCTTCATTTCTTCCTTTCTTTCTATTCTTTTCTTCATTTCTTCCTTTCTTTCTATTCTTTTCTTCATTTCTTCCTTTCTTTCTATTCTTTTCTTCATTTCTTCCTTTCTTTCTATACTTTTCTTCATTTCTTCCTTTCTTTCTATTATTTTCTTCATTTCTTCCTTTCTTTCTATTCTTTTCTTCATTTCTTCCTTTCTTTCTTTCTATTCTTTTCTTCATTTCTTCCTTTCTTTCTATTCTTTTCTTCATTTCTTCCTTTATTTCTTTCTATTATTTTCTTCATTTCTTCCTTTCTTTCTATTCTTTTCTTCATTTCTTCCTTTCTTTCTTTCTATTATTTTCTTCATTTCTTCCTTTCTTTCTATTCTTTTCTTCATTTCTTCCTTTCTTTCTATTTTTTTCTTCATTTCTTCCTTTCTTTCTATTCTTTTCTTCATTTCTTCCTTTCTTTCTTTCTATTCTTTTCTTCATTTCTTCCTTTCTTTCTATTCTTTTCTTCATTTCTTCCTTTCTTTCTATTCTTTTCTTCATTTCTTCCTTTCTTCCTTTCTATTCTTTTCTTCATTTCTTCCTTTCTTTCTTTCTATTCTTTTCTTCATTTCTTCCTTTCTTTCTATTCTTTTCTTCATTTCTTCCTTTATTTCTATTCTTTTCTTCATTTCTTCCTTTCTTTCTTTCTATTCTTTTCTTCATTTCTTCCTTTCTTTCTATTCTTTTTTTCATTTCTTCCTTTCTTTCTATTCTTTTCTTCATTTCTTCCTTTCTTTCTTTCTATTCTTTTCTTCATTTCTTCCTTTCTTTCTATTCTTTTCTTCATTTCTTCCTTTCTTTCTATTCTTTTCTTCATTTCTTCCTTTCTTTCTATTCTTTTCTTCATTTCTTCCTTTCTTTCTTTCTATTCTTTTCTTCATTTCTTCCTTTCTTTCTATTCTTTTCTTCATTTCTTCCTTTCTTTCTATTCTTTTCTTCATTTCTTCCTTTCTTTCTATTCTTTTCTTCATTTCTTCCTTTCTTTCTTTCTATTCTTTTCTTCATTTCTTCCTTTCTTTCTATTCTTTTCTTCATTTCTTCCATTCTTTCTATTCTTTTCTTCATTTCTTCCTTTCTATTCTTTTCTTCATTTCTTCCTTTCTTTCTTTCTATTCTTTTCTTCATTTCTTCCTTTCTTTCTTTCTATTATTTTCTTCATTTCTTCCTTTCTTTCTATTCTTTTCTTCATTTCTTCCTTTCTTTCTTTCTATTCTTTTCTTCATTTCTTCCTTTCTTTCTATTCTTTTCTTCATTTCTTCCTTTATTTCTTTCTATTATTTTCTTCATTTCTTCCTTTCTTTCTATTCTTTTCTTCATTTCTTCCTTTCTTTCTTTCTATTATTTTCTTCATTTCTTCCTTTCTTTCTTTCTATTCTTTTCTTCATTTCTTCCTTTCTTTCTATTCTTTTCTTCATTTCTTCCTTTCTTTGTTTCTATTCTTTTCTTCATTTCTTCCATTCTTTCTATTCTTTTCTTCATTTCTTGCTTTCTTTCTATTCTTTTCTTCATTTCTTCCTTTCTTTCTATTCTTTTCTTCATTTCTTCCTTTCTTTCTATTCTTTTCTTCATTTCTTCCTTTCT
>OZ038485.1:129658829-129661329 GCA_964036315.1 Acanthosepion esculentum
GTCGGCATACACAGTGGGCGATGAGGAACGAAGCATGTTTGCGCAGGCAAAATAAAGTGATGAAACAGAAGCCATGTATGAAGTAAAAACAGATGCGTAACCATTCCAAAACCAGTAGATCCATCTCCATAAGATGGCTAGCTAGATTCATGGATATTGTATTGACCAATGAGGAAAGGTGTTTTGGCCTCTGGCATTTTTGCCCTCTCGGCCGTAAAAATGTTATCTGCACAATATCTTTCGTTATTATTTCAACTTTTAGTATTTGTTCACATTTCTATTTGATTCTATAAATAGTTGGAATACAGAAATCTTTGTGGCATATTGATTAGCTGATGTTGTTCGGAATTTGGCATTTCTTGCATGGAATAATCCATTCTTTTCCATCGATTTTGCCTCTTATTTATCTCTTCTTTCGGTAGAGTTTCAAATATTCTTTCTTTCTCGCATTTCTTTCCATTTCGCTATGTTCTTTGTACAAACAGTTTTTTTTATTAGTTCAGCACAAACAGTTAAAATATTTTTTATCTGTTTAGTTTAAACAGGCAAAAAGCAAGTGTGTAGAACGAGTGATTTGCAACAATATTCTCCGTTTTGATGCTTTGACACTTATATCTAGTCAATCAACTTTCGAAATCATGTTGTTTCATTCGCGCCTTGAACTGGCAACACTGGGAGATATGAAATTAACAGTGTCATGTTGTAGACATTTTTTCTGGTTAACCTTCATGGCGATCGGCTTATGTCTAAAACATTAACTAGTTTGCACATTCAAACTTTCAATTTGAGAAAGACTCAGATTTATGTCGCATATAATTAACATTGATCTGCATTTATTACTGACGTTAGATGCACAAATATATTTCTATTAACGGTATTTTATTTCTAACGCGACTGCATTTTGAAAGATGCATGGGTATATAGCGCGCATGTCATGGTTTCCCAAACCATTATTTCTTCTTCTTCTTGTTCTTCTTCTTTTCCCTGTTGTTCTCTTTCTTCTCCCTCTTCTTCTTCGTATTCTTCCTCTTCTTCTTCTCCCTCTTCTCCCTCTTCTTCTCCTTCTTCTCCCTCTCCCTATTCTTCTTCTTCCGCTCCCTCTTCTTCTTCTTCTTCTTCTTCTTCTTCTTCTTCTTCTTCTTCTTCTTCTTCTTCTATTTCTCTCTCTTCTTCTTCTTCTTCTTCTTCTTCTTCTTCTTCTTCTTCTTCTTCTTCTTCTTCTTCTTCTTCTTCTTCTTCTTCTTCTTCTTCTTCTTCTGTCAGCCATTTGCTCAAAACCGTATGCTAAGCACTGATATTCTCAGTCCCTTTTTTCTCCAACATTTTCTGTGAGTGTCACGATTTTCTAAGTCCTTTTCCCTCATTATGTTCTATAGAAATTTCAACCATTTCTTTCTGATTCTAATGTTAATTATCCTTTCGGTTTGTACATTCTCTAAAACTTTGTCGCTGCTAAAAAATATTTTTTATTCCCAACACCTTTCTGTAGGCCCATCTTCTTTTGCTTCAGCTATCTTAATCATGTGTGATGTGATAGTCTAGCATTCACTGACATATAGGATAGTCGATATTGCATAAGTGTTCTGTAATATTGTATCTATTTTTAACGAATGTGTGCAACGATTATTTCTCCACAACTTCCTGTTATTTGTCGCCCTTATTAAATTTGTATTTCTGCTATATCTACTAATACCTGTTCTACCTACCATTTGCACAACCTCTTTAGGTAGATCAGTTTTTTTACTATCCCTTTTGCTTTTAATATTTCTTGTGAGTGTCAAACTTTCTAAGCCTTCTTTCCTCATTGTCTGATCGATAGTGATCAACTCTCTCTCCGATGTTAAGTATAAATGTAGTTTATTGTCATTGCTCATATGTTCAGCCAATGATATTCTCAGAATCCTTCTGTAGAATTATATTTCTGTCATAACGTTCTTCTTTACATGTTATGCGATGGACTAACCGTCACAGTCATATAGGGGGACTTATATTGCTTTAATCTTTTCTTTGTTTCTAACGAAAATTGCATTGCTTAGCTTTTGGAAGGCAACTTTCGCTATTCCAATGCGTCTTCAGATTTCAATGTAATATTTTCCGTCCTTCTGTTGTGAAAATGGCCGGTGTGCTCTCAGTGGTCGATAAGCTGTGCTCCTAGTGGGTTTGTTGAAGTCGCTACTTTGTTTGTTTTTTTTCCTGAAATGTATATATGTAATTAAAGTTTTGTAACACCGATGTCTCGTTGTGTTCGACTAAAATATTACCTTGGCTCAAATCGAAATTCCAACAATGGCGACATATAAATAACCTCAAAAACGGATAACCTTAAATCAGTGATGAAGTAATAAAAAAGAAAGAAACATTTATTTATGACTAGCAGCATGGCCCGGCGTTGCCCGTGCTTGATTAAAAAATCGTATGACTCATACAGCAATCGCTATCACTTGACTTAAAATATTTTTGCCCTTCCTTGCCTTTAAAGGAGTGCCCTTGGCTATGCTGA
>OZ038485.1:129666329-129736329 GCA_964036315.1 Acanthosepion esculentum
TATGAACATACAAAAGACTTCTGGCAAGATGAATTGTCAGGCCTGACACCGTGAACCAGATCTCTTAGTATCAGTCGTAGCAATTGATTGAATATAATAATTCAATGTCAGTGGAAAACATAAATCCAAGAAGGCGTTACTATTTGCTCTCAGCCATCGCTAGTGTCTGATAAGGTAGCCATTTAGAAGGAATCGAATCATAAAGAGATCTAAACTTCAGATAATCAAGTGATTTCGTAAGAGCTACATTTATACAGGATTAAACTCTCATATTTAAAAGATTGATAGAGATAGCGAGGCACCAGATAGTAGAGGTAGATTATTATTATTCTAATTATCAAATGTATCGTGATATATTGATAGTGTAACGGTCATTTTATATAGTATATGAAATACTGAAAGACAATGAAAGATTACGAACGAGCCAAAAATAAAGAGAAAAGTATTCCGCTTCTGAAATGTAAAATTATATTCCGTATATAATAATAACTTATCACCCATGTATTTGAATAAATGTTGGAAGAGATTATAAAATGTTCTAAAAATCAAGTAAATGTTCAAATAATTTTGATTTAAATACATATAAAAATCAAAGAAAATACAAAAATATTTACATGTAATTTATAAAGTGAAAAAGAAATCGTTTCAATTGTATTTGTTTTGCAAAAAAATGAATATAATTAAAACGATTTATTTTTAACTTAATAAATTACATGTAAATATTTTTGTACTTTCGGACTTTTAAAGATTTAATCCTAAGCAAAAATCCAATATTTTTACTATATTATATACAAGAACATAACCTCTGTTATACCCTGGCCGGGGGAGACCTGCAAAGTCAAGATTCCGTCAGATTTCGTTTCGTACATTTGTCCTGTCATCTTTTGACTAGTAATTGAAAGCTAGCAGACGACAGAAAGAAATCTACTTTGACTTGCAATTCAACAGATTCTGGCCAAATAATCGATAACCTGTCATAAACTCAGCTGGTTTTTTAGTGAGTATATATATATATATATATATATATATATATATATATATATATATATATATATATATATACTGTGTGTGGGGGGGAAGTGAACGTAAAATTTGTGCCTTCCTGTTTCTTTTTATATGTGAATTTCGCTGATTTTTTTTGTCTTACTTCTGTAAGCCAAAAACCGGAGATTGCAAGGAAGTTGTCTGTCGCAAAAGTGATCTCTTTGAAACGAATTCTGTTCACGTACCGTCCATTATTTATGTCGAAATAAAAACACACATCGTGAGCGATCGTCCTAGAAGACGATTCTTTAAAAGCTTTAACATTATAGAAGGTTCAAAATATAAAGACCGCTTCTTGAGCAAATGAAGAAAAGACCAACTAACTGCTCAATATAGTGCAACGTAGTAGAATATATATTGTAATCGATGCGGGAAAAGATTGTCTATCTATCTATCTATCTATCTATCTATCTATCTAACAGTATATATACTAAGAAAATACGAATACACACATACGGAAAAAAATTAAAGATATTAATCAACAACAACTAAGTTATAAATAATAAAAATTGATAAAAATTGTTTTCAAATAAATTGCAAATACTACGGTTTATTTTTGTTTAAGTCTTTTCTATTTGAATTTGTTTCCTTCTCAACCATTTCTACAGAATAATGTGGAAATGGTTACCCGGTGTGTTGTCAAGTGTATTTTAACATTGTAAAAATAAAATATTCTCGTATGAAGAATAATCGTATCTATGCTAACTAATCGGTTAAACAAGGAAGAGTTTATAATCTATCTATCGATCTTCTTTTTAATCAATTCACTCCAAGAAAGGAGATAATGCCACTAAGACGCAAGAGTCTGCTTGGAGTGAAAGAGAATGAAAAAGATATTAGAAGGAATCGGAAACCCAATCCTAAACAGGGAGCAAGGGATGAAACTCTACTCTTGTTCAAAGGACCGAGGGGGGAGGAGAGTGTTATCTATCTAACTCGAGTTGCTTTACACACACATACACACACACACACACACACACACACACATATATATATGTATGTATGTATATATATATATATACATATATAATTGTTTATTTAAAAATTATAACATAAATATGTTATGAAATCACAAAAAAATAGCCATATATACATATATATGTATATATTATAATCGATAAGCTCTACTTCTGTATGGAGCACTGTCTTTTTGAAAATAAAGCTGAATACTAAGGAACACCGGATTATCTACCTAACGTGTTCTTTCCTATTTTTCTGCACACGTGCATACATATATATATATATATATATATATATATATATATATATATATATATATATATATATATATATATGTATGTATGTATATATATATATATATATATATATATATATATATATGTATATATATATATATATATATATGTATATATGTATGTATATATATATATATATATTTAGCTATATATATATGTATGTATGTATGTATCTACGTATGTATCTATTTATATATATATGTATATATGTATCTATTTATCTCTCTCTCTCTCTGTATACACACACACACACATATATATATATTATATATATATATATATATATATATATATATATATATATATATATATATATATATATATATATATATATATATATATATATATATTAGGAAAATACAAATACACACATGCGGAAGTAAAAGTAATCATGATAATCACCCACAAATAAATTATTCATAATAAATAACGAGTAAAAATTTTATAACACTATAAAATAGCAATAAATAATTGCATTCGGATCCATAATTATTTTTACACAATAGCCCCTAGAAGAGTTTAAAACATAAAAGCTACCGTCTACCCAATAACCATTAGGATAATACAAAAGACATTACTACTCATAAGGCATCATTGACCAGCATATATATATATCCGAGACTAAACTCAACACATATGACCTGAAGATTGCGATTAAACCTGAAACAGACTGTTGCTGCGAGGTGCTGGCGTCAGTGTACACTATTATATGTATATTTCCATACATACTCTCTACTTCTGCTACTGAGAACTTATACACATCATTTAGACTATTCGAACTCTTCTCCTCATCTTCGTTGCCATATTCACGATTTTTCGGCCGTTGTACGTTCCTGCCTTCTTCACGTACTTGGAATTCGAACTGAAACCACTGGGGATGTTCCGCATGTCTTGCCTCTTCTAGATGCCTGAGTTTCAGTTATCTCCCTTTAACGCAACTCTCCAAGTTTTTTATTCACCTCAGCTGTAGCCAGATATTGAAGTCACAACACTTTGGGTCACTTCACTGGACTCAACCAATACTTTTATCTACTGGTCCATGTGTCATCGAGGACACACGACCCAGTGGATGAATGCTTTTATTGAATCAGGGAATTTCGAATTTAACTTTTTATTTAATCTAAGTAGACTCTTGGCGCTTCACAGTTCATGCATAAGGCTGATACAGGTGAATAACCCAGTTGATTAAAGCTTTGTTTCGTGAATTTGGTGAAAAATAATACTGAGTTCAATCACTGGGCCAGAAAACTCAAAGCCAACTGAATAAGCATTAAGTGAACAGCATTTCATAAGAACAAGAAGACGTGTCCCTCGACATGGACAAAAGAGCGAGAAAAATCTACCCTCTTACATTAAATAAATATTCAGTTGCAAATTTCCAGGATCGACATTCACTATATGAAGGCCGGAGGGCGCAACTGCCGAAATGTTGTGATGAAAACGACAAATTTGAGGAAAATATTCTGCGTGTAAAAAATTTAAATAATGGTAAATCTTCCTCGCAGAAATCCAGGCAGAAAAGAACTTATAATTTGGGAATCCTATTTACAGTTTAAGACAAGATGTGTAATTCCTATTAAAAAAGAAGAAGAGAGAAATCCAATTAAAATTAAACAGAGAGTCTTTGTCGGTTAAATTTAATTAAATTTATTCAAACGATTTATTCTTCCATAATTATACCTTATATAAAGCGAGAAATATATAGAAGTGTATTTTAATTTAGAGATATGAATCTGGCCTTTGATAAGTTGATTAAAGTCATATGAACGGATAAATCAAATTTTAATATATTTTAAAATCGTTGGATTTATATTAGAAGGAATATATAACCATTAAGCAATACCAGTATTTTCTTCAATCATGTGACTGCCAAAGTCGAACAAAAATAACACAATAGTTATGAGAAATGAATGGTGTAATTAATGTCACCTTTCAAAAAACTAATCACTTATCCTTTCATCTAAATTGCATTTCGATTCGTAAGTGTAATGTGTTATCATTAATAACGTAAGTAAATATGTTCTTCCATCAATCGCAGATTAATACGGCGGCTTGTTTTAATGAATAGTGTCATCTGCCGACACACGGAGAAATGTTTGATATGAATTTTCCCTGCCAAGATATCAACTGTGATAATATTTAACGAGAGTAAATAGGACTATATATTTTTTTTTTGCAACAGGCTGTTAATTAATTAATTGGAAGAACCAGGAGGTATATCAAAGAGAAATTTAATCGCAGAAAATAAACAGTTGTGTCAGCGTGTGATGCTAATCTCTACAAATTAGGGTTTTCGTCAGATCTGTTATAACCGATTTACAGACATTGCATCTCGTGACCACCAGAGGTAGCGGATACCGGAATAGCACATTTATACGCTATTAGTAATTAAATGTTTAAGTTGCATTTTTATCGAGTACGCAGTTTCAAAACATTTAAGGTAATAACAGATATAAATATACCCAACTTTAGAGATCTATCAGATTTTAATGAACTTTAAATATATTTATTAAGGAATTAATGATGATTTGTAAGTATTATTGTATTAAAAAAGAAATCAAGTTATTACCCCCACTTGACATAAAGCTGCACCGGATGTTCAAGCAAAAGCCTGAATTAATAAAATATTTAATTTATCTTAAGATAAATTGCTGGATATATGAAATCAATTCAAATTAAATAGTTGCGATTTCGATACCAGGCCACAGCAGTGGTGAAAAAAACATGGAGAGTTGAATTAAAGGGAAATAACTGAGCCATCCGGAAGAGGCATGTCACGTGGAACTAGAACAATTTACTCCGGTGGACGAAATAAAGGGTTCGGTTCGAAATTCCAGTCACTGGAAGAAAGCCGGAGCATACAACGGCCGAAATGTTGTGAATATGGTAATAGAGATAAGGATAACAATCCGAATAAACTAAATAATGAAAGTAGTCATAATACCTCATCTCAGAGATATAGGCAGATAATGTCAGAATATATACATTTTTTCAGAATAGTATTTCATATAAAGATTTGTTGATGTATGTGAGTATGAATAGTTGACAATGTTAGATTTCAACATGTCATAGCGGATGAGGCTGAAGATAATTACCTGGTGTCGGATGCTGAACAAAGGCAATCCAGGGACAATTTTGATTTCGCCTCTTATATTTTATGCAGCCATACAGAAGCGGAAAATGTTAGGTGAGCTTAATATATTTGGGAATGATATAAACATCCAGCATCCATATTGGGAGAAACCCACCAGCATTCGGATAGAAATGGATTCAGTAAATACGTAAATATAGAAAGGGCATAAGACAAGTACATGGCTTCTCACTGGAGTTACTGAGCCTTTAGCGAGAAACAATGTGGATCGAATTAGAAATCATACAAGAATTCGTTAATGGCTGCCCCCAATCTGAACATCATTAGATATGCAGATAATCTCGTATTGACAGCAGAGACAAAAAGGAAATTACGGGAACTCCTGCTGAAAAAGAAAAAAAAGAAGAAAAATATCTAAACATCAATTGCAAAAAGACAGAATATATGGTTGTCAACAATCAGAACATCTCAACATTGCAGATGCTAAAATCGAGCAGGTCCAAAAATTTAAATATCCAAGAAGTGCTTTTCGTTGACCATATTCACCATAGTCTATGAATATAGAATCCAGCGCAGTACGTAATCTGTTCAATGAAATAACGTTAAAGATTAACACTCACGAGTCAGACACTCTACTGAATCTGACTATATCGCCAATACAACCAGCAACCGATATCAAAGGCTGGCAGTGAATATTCCGGAAAAAACATGGCCGCCTTTTATACACGTCCTACTGAATATTTTGAGCCATATTTTTAAAAGCTTCTATTGGTGAACTATAAAACGAGTCAGCTGATTTTGGCTGGCTCACTGGTATACCAGGTTACCCAAAAACTCCAACACTTTTTTTTCTTAGGTCGGAAAACGCGACACCGAAATCCGGAGTCACATATAAAAAACGAAAGTAGATTTCTAAAAGTTAAACAAAGTTTTAAGAAGCAGGAAAATTTCGTTAGAAAAAAGAAAAGACAACTGAAATGTTATGCAATAATGGTCCTCTTATATACGGCAGTGAATTCTGAACAATCGCATAACTGAGGACGAATAGACTCACATCAACAGAAATGTGGTTCTACAGAAGGATTCTGCGAATAGCATTGGCTGAACGTGTGAGCAAATTCCAAGTTTTAGGGAAAATGGATAAAAGGAACCTTATACTTAGGCTCAGAAAGTGACACTTGAAATATCCAGGCTATATATTGAGCAAAGATGGTTTAGTAATGTTGATACTCACATGACATATTGAAAGCAAGAGAGACAAAGGAAATCGGCGCTTAAACTTTGTAACGAGCTTCTGTAAAATATAAATTAGTAGAACAGGGATTAGGCGAGATAACAAAAATACAAATTTTAATAAGAGCAAAACTGGACCGGAAATCTTGGAGAGCCAAGATCATTCACATGCTGAAGGTACACGGCACTTAGGTGAAGAAGACAAGAGCAATAAAGATAAAACTTCCTTTACAATGATCTCTCTTTGTAAACAAATTTTAGGTCATCTAAGAATTTTCAAAGGGAAATAAACATCAAATTTTTCCAATTAGCAACATATTCATTAATTTGAATTCAATATTTAACAATTATTTAAAATCTTTTTTAATTTAATTACTTTTTAGGTATTTTCCTTTCTTTTACATAGCCATTTTGTGTGAAACAGTTTTTAATGAAAAAGCGATTTGTAAAAGAACAATTATTCAAATATGCTAAAGCAGAGAAAATGGTGAAAACGCACAAAGAGAAACTTGATTTATTAATTGAATACTTTATATTGCCCGCTACGAGAAGGAGTTTCTCATTTTCTAACAAAAAAATGTCTCGCAAAGTATTTTCAAAATCGAGCATATACTTATTGCGAGTAGAACATTTTAGGCGTAAACCACGATTTGTGTCTATGGAAAAAGATACGGTGTTTCTACCTCAGTAAATGAAAGATTACATAGAACTTATATGGCCAGGAAAAAAAATTTAAAAGTATATATTATCTGTTGTATAGTATGAGAATGGTATCACCTGATTGTGTTAAAGCAAGCGGCAGAGGCCATGGTATCGGGTTCTAAGTTTAGAAGGGTTTGGGCTGATTGTACGGAATTGTTATTTATAAGTATAAATCTTATTGAAAAAGATTAGATTATCTTATTCTTCCATCTGTTAATCACCACAGGGATCCTTCCCTGCTTCCCATTAGAATGTCTGAAGCCCAACTTCTCGAGAGCTCCTCTCTGAGCTGCTCTGTCTCAGGCTGTCCGCTGACCTGAGATGGAGCAAATATATTGAGTCAATGGCTTCATCCACCGCAAGGAAAGTTGGCTCTCTCTGCCAGGCCAAGAAATCTTTCTCCCCGGAATCGATCCTTCAAATCTACAAATCAACCATTCACCCTTGCATGGAGTATTGCTGCCATATATGATCTGGAGCTCCTTCTGTTTGCCTCGGGGTTATTGATAAGATCCAGACACGGATATGCAACGTAATTGGCCCTGATCTGTCATCTCGTCAGGAGTCGCTCTCTCAAAGACGCGCTGTCGCCTCGCTCTGTCTTTTTTACAAATACTTTCACGGTAATTGTTCCGATGAGCTGCTTTCCCTGGTTCCCAGGCTTCATGAATTCAAGCGTCTTACGAGGCTGGCATCCCCCTCCCACCCTTTCACTGTTGAAACTGTTAAATGTAGACGTCTCTTCTAATCCAATAGCTTCATATCTTACACCTCTCGCCTGTGGAACTCCCTTCCTTATTCTTGTTTCCCTGACAACTATATTCTCCAACTATTCAATCTAACGTCAATCGACATCTCCAGTCGCCTTGATGTATCCACTATCCTTCTCCACATCCTTTCCTCTTTCACTCCTATCTGCTCTCGCTCCAAATCTTCTGTAACCCCTTGCGTGCCAGTGGCTTCCAACCTTGCTTGGGGTGAAAACCTTTAAAAAAAAATGCCCCAAATCTTGGGTGGATCGTTGATATTATAGTATAAATGTCTTAACAGGTCTAATTACTGGGTGTAAGAATGATTGGGATTTGTTTTTTTTTTTAAATCAATTCACACCAAGCAAGGCGATAATACCTTTGTGGGCTACTGGGAGAGAAAGAGAATAAGAAGACTTTTATAAAACGGAAACTCAATCCTAATGAGGAAACAAGGGATACGCTGTAGGTATTATATTTGGTTGGTTGTTTTTTTTGGGGGGGGGTGGGGTTCTCAGTACATCAATACGTCTGTTAGCTATTTAATACTAAAATCTAAATATTTGGTATGCATATATTGTTTTGAGATAATGATGGCTTAATCATGAAAGTGTGACCAATTAAGCCATAACTGCAGCAGAAGAAATGGATTTATACCTTTTCTATGGGCATTTATGTGTAGGTGAATATAGATTCAACAGTTATTGAAACTCGCCTCTCTGATTAACAATTCCGAGCTTTTATTCATTACACTTGCAAGCTTAGAGCACCTGGCATTTCCAAGCGGTCAACCATGTACGTACTGACCAGGTCCGACATTGCTTAACTTCGGTGATCGTACGGAAGCCGGTGTTCCAACGTGATGTAGCCGTTATTTAAATAAGCAACATACAAAATGGAAGATTAACTAACGTGTTTTTGGGAAGCATGAGAATAATTGGAACATTTCCGTTTTCATTTTCAGACTTATCGACAGCATTAACATAGAACTTACCAGTTTGACATATATAATGAAAAAAAAGCCCGCCTTATTCGTAGCAGTAACTGCTGAGCACAGCAAATCAGAATTGAAGAGCTTCTTGAAATTACCAGGTCAACAAGGAGCAATAAATGTTGCTTTTTCGCAGACACCTCCTACATATACACTCTGATTCATATCACGCTCATGCCGCCTATGATGGTTGTGGGGATCGTAATCAATGAAAGTGTCTTTTCTTGCTGTCATAACTATTTCCAGTTATGTGGGCACGTGGCCGAGTTGTTAGAACTTTCTGACCCGGGTTCGAATCTCACCATGGTCGATTTCTCAGGAAGGAGACGTCATGATATTATCGGACTGGAGCGGTCGATCCCAGCGTGCGGCAACTTTGGAAAGTGCCCGAAAACGTATCACGGTTTGACCAGAGCCTTGTGAATTAAACTGGGTAGACGGAACTCTTAGGAGCTGTTGATAGCTGTGCCAGCACGAAGTCACAGATCGTGGCAGAGGGCTTAAGCGTGCTGACCTTGTTCAACTTTCTGTTCACGCTAGATAACACGTTCATTCCCAGAAACTGTAACTAAGTCTACCTTAGTGAGCAAAATAAAGTGTCCAGTTCGACATTCCAACCACCTGAAGAAGGCCGGAGCGTACAACGGCCGAATCATTGTAATAAATATGGCGACAAAGATGAGGACAATAGTCCGAATAATGTAAATAGTATACATAATACCTTATCTCAGAAATATAGACATATATTGTATCGTTAAACTGAACGTTTATACAATTTACTTTTAATTACACTGATCATGTTTTCCTTAACCTAAACAACTCGTTTCGTGTTTTAAATTTTCGAAAGAATTTTAGATGGACGCCATGTGTGCCTCCAGATCTGTTCATAAATATCTAAACTGGCATCTGTCCCATTCTCGGATCAATGGTTAACATGGTTTGCATGTAGGTTTGAGCTAGAACCAACCTTCTTCGAATTTCATGGACTGGCGCTACATGATCCCTTACAAAGTACTTTACTAAATAACAGAAATCACATAATTTGAGAACTTTCAAACACAGCTACAAATAAAGTGGATAACACGTATAAACCGAAGAAAAAATGATGACATAATAAAGATGTTGAAGTTCCACAACACTTCAAGCAAAAGATTCGGAAGGAAACTCCATCAATACGGGGAAGTTAATAGATTTGAGAAAGCTATTTTCCTTAAAAATTGTTTTCAGAAAATAAAATTATTAATTTTAACCGTGAGTAGCAGTTCTTGCTCAGTCAATGAACATCGAATATTTCCTTTTAAGGAAACAGCTAATATAACCATTGCTATTTGCTCATAATTATTAGTTGTTCTCAATTACCTGTTGCACACAGTGATGATAATAGACCGAAATTAACATGAGCTAAGATAAGGCAACAAATGAGAATAACCTAGTCGAGAATAGCATGGGCAGTTGGAATGTTAGAAGAATGGCATTTCTAAAAAGAAGTAATCCAATTTCACAGATATCCCAATTGATTAGATATTCTATTACAAGAATCGGTTAAAATGTAAAATATAATAATAATTCTTCATTTTCCTTATTCCTTTAATTCATTTAACCATTATGGAAAAGATAATTACAATTTCTATAATCTATGTGATACTTTACTTTTTTAAATTAAGATTATTTTGAATAGTGGCTGGTTTGGATGATTTTGTTTAGCGGCATATCAACATCTCTATCGGTTATTTTTTCCAAAATCTAAAGATTTTCAACACAAATTTAAGGCTTCACCTAAATATATTTTCACCACAATTAAATGCCTTCAACTATAGATAAAATGTATTGACGGTCATTTCACTATTAATATGTATTGTCGGTTGTTTTTATATGAAATGTATTGCTGGTATTTTTACTATGAAAAGGTAGTTTTATTCTTTCATAGTGTATTGGAGAGGGGGTCACTATTTTCCCATAGATAAGACACTAACAAGTGCTATTACCTGAGATCACAGTGGACCTGGAAACAACAGTAATTAAAATATGTTTCCAGTTCCACAAAGGTATTGCTGCCGGATGTAGTTTATCGTCATACCCAGGACTATTATTTTGAATAAACTATTTACGCTAATATATATCCCAACAGGTTAGGGTCATTTCAGAAATAGTTGTTTCCATGGAAAAGACATTCTGAATGCACAGAGAGCGTTACTATCAAAGGGAATTTATAAAAACAGTCTTATTCTTTATAAACGTTATTCAGTAAATTACACTTAATTCGATTCCTAATATTAATATGAGTTTCAGTCCTTTCCTTTATTTAAGGTAGTGGGGAAAATTATTATATGATTATTTTCAACACTAGTTACATGTGATACGCATTTTCGTTCTTGCTGTTGAAAGTTTTCAAATGATGTGCTTTTTTTATTAATTTGGTAAAGCTCTTCGTGTTGTTGTAGCGATAATCTATAGACTCGGATGAGGGATTGTTTCTTTAATATCTAAAGGATTCATTCACTTGAAGTTGTTTATAATAATTGCTATGTATGTATCGTTTAAACAATAGAAAATAAGGCGAACTAATTTTACTTTTCAAGTCCAGATATAAAGAATTGTATTACAGAAGTATTAAATCAAACTAGTAATAAATAAAGAAGTACAAATATTTTCCTGAAAAGAAAGAATGAAGCCGCGAATATTCTAGAAACCAGAAGAGCGTCAAGTAATTAGGATTGGTTAAGGATTAATATTTTTTACAGTTTGTCAACCTTTTATGGTTCATTTAAAGCCGACTTTTAAATTGGATGGTAAGAATAATTCTATAGGGTGACCCCAGAAAACGGGAACTTTTTAAGTGCGTATTGCCAGACATGAGTAAGTGGCAACACTGCGAGACAGTGACCTTGAGCAAGTAAACATTTCGCTATTTTAGTAACAAGAATGAAATTCACAGTATCCCAGCTGAGAGGTTGCATCAGTAAATAGGGGTCTCAACAGCAGATTTCAAGAATGCATTCGTACAGTTGGACGCCATCTACAGGACATAATTTTTAAAAAATGAAAATGTTATCATTGTTTCTTAAATGGCATGTTTTAAGGTTTCAATTACTATGAATTAAATATTTTTCTTCCATCAATCTTGGTTTTATTGGATTGTTAAAAAGTTCCCGTTTTTTAGGGTCACCCTATATTTTACGAGAGAATATTTTATTAATATTTTCGAGATTAGCAATGACAAAGATTTTACAAAGGTTTACGGCCTTATCATGTTGAAACTCTGGTTCCCGTACGATCACCGATATTAAGCAAAGTAGAGCCTGGTCAGTACCTAAATGGGTGACAGCTTGGGAATATTAGGTAATGTCAGCTGGGATGTGCGGGTGGTGTAATGGATAATGGCCCGGAATTGTTAGTCGGAGAGACGTGATCTAATTCCCGTTGGGTTCATTGTATTTACTTACGTCGAAATACCTTTAGGAAAGGCATAAATACACATCTTCTTCCTAAGCTCTGGTTTAATTAGCAATAATTTTATCTCTAGAAACCATTATTATTCCCCAAAAATTAATACAAACTAAAACATATTTTATGGTTTTAAATAACCTGCAAAGACATGACAAGCCGTAGAAAATGAATGTATCAATCAAAACAAGTGTTACTATTTTACCCACAGATTAGATGTAGATGGATTCATGCCTTTTACTGCGCGTAATGGTATCGTAAACTCGACTAGAATTTGGACTCAACTCTTTAATTAATTATTGTGAGCCATTTTCTTTTATACAACCAGTACACCTACCCGTATATCTACCAAAGAATTAGGAAGAAAAAATCATGAAATTCAAAAAAATATTGAAGAAAATAATAAAATGTAAAAATAGAACCATCGAATATTTTAGGGAATATATAGAAGAAAGAGCGTTACTAAAAGGAATCAGTCATTTTTTTTTTAAGAAAAGAGTACTGAGCTATTTACGGCAGCGAATGTTGAACGGTCTCCTTAAAAAGGAAGAGACTCGAGGCGACAGAGATGTGGTTCTAGTAAAGGATGCTAAGGATATCTTGGATCCAGCCTGTGAGCAACGACGAGGTATTGAGAGGATGCAAACAAGGAGAAGACTTACGTTTGTGGGACATATAATGAGAAAGGAGGTTCTAGAGAATCTGATACTCACAGGGCGAATAGAGGGAAAGAGAGACAAGGGAAAACAACGCATGATATACCTGGCGGGTTTAAGAAAAGGGATGACAAAAATTTGGTCTTGTGGAGGTGGCAGAGAGACGAAACTAATTGAGAGCTACAAGGGATATGGGGAAGTGGAGAGCCATGATCGCCTACCTCCTGAAAGGACAGGGCAAATAAAAAAGGAAATAAACCAGACATCATAAATTAATAGGAAATAGATAAAGTATCAGCAAAAAAGACCAAAATAAACCAAAGAGAATAAAATAAAAGATGGGAGTATTCAGAATCTTAAGCCGAAAAAAAAATGGAGAAAAAAATAATGGTCAAATGGTAATGAGAGAAATCAGAGATAAAAGTGATTAACATATCAAGAATTGAAGAAGAAGGTAATGTTAAAATAAGAAAAAAAAGATAACAGCTGTTTTAAGAGGGAAAATGGCAGTGGTCTGAAAAAAAAGAAAAAAGACTAAACCTAAGATCGGTGACATGAGAAAACGGAAAAATTCCAAGAAAATAAGTTCAGCAAACGAAAATAAGAAAAGAAAATGAGAGAAACCATAAATTGTTTCATTTTTTATTACTTTTGTCACTCTTTTCTTTTTAGCTTTGCAGTAACAGCTAAACTGATGATGCGTCTCACAATGGGGAATTATAAAACATCCGGTAAAACATCACGCACCATCTCGCGTGTTCTCGCGCGATCTGTCTTGACAGCAGCATTGAAATGCACTGTTGCCCATATAAGGCCAAAGGGACATGCAAACAGCTAATGCGCATGGCAGCTGCACACTTTCCAGCCGGACATAAATGGGAGAAATAATGGAGTAACAAATAAAAAATGTTTAAAGAAAAAACGGAAAAGAAACCAGTAGAAATGTTTAACAGGATGAAAAATGAACAGGAAGTGATTTTTCTTGTTTTCAGTGTTCTTTTGTGTCGGCATATGTGTCGCTGGTGATTTTTTTTCCTAACTGTTTTTATTCCCTCACTCACACTACTTAATCGTGCGCAGTAACGTGTAAAAGTTTTGACGTAGAGAAATTATCATAAAAATGGATATATTTTTCCTTCTCCCGAAACTCTTCGATTTCTTGATAGATATAAATCATTTCTCATTTTTAATCTCCTCCAGTTTTTGCTAAGAAATTTTCTCCATTCTTTTTTCCCAATGTTAATCACGAATTCTTTCCAATACTTTTCTCTGTCATCTTCTTTACGATATCAGTCACTAATTTTAATATTAGGTTCATATAGACTTTTATTTCCATTTTCTCTTCTTTCTTTCACTTCTACTTCTGAAATATTTTTAATCTTTGTCAGTTCGCGGTACTTTTCATCATCTACTTCTATGATATTAAATATGTGCAAAAATCGCCAGCATTTTTGCAACATAGATTAATTCCATTTTCTATTGTGTATTTATTTTTATTTGTCTAATAGAATGCCGCAGCGATCCTATGCACACATCTGATCATGATTTTTGTTTTAGATTTATGAATATTTATAAAGCTCAGTTAAGTTTGTTACAAGTTATACATGAAGTCTGGCCAGTAAGAATCGGCTTTACAATAGTATTTAATCGAACCTGAAAATATACATAGTCTGTCTATATGTCTGAGATGAGATATTTTAGCTATTTACACTATTTACATTGTTCGGATTTTGCCCACATCTCCATTATCATATTCACGACGTTTCGGCCGTTGTACGCTACGGCCTTCTTCAGGATCTGTCTATATTTCTGAGATGTGGTATTTTAACTAGGTACACTATTTACATTTTTCGGACTGTTGTCCTTATCTCCATTGTCGTATTCACAACGTTACGGTAGTTGTATGCTCTGGCCTTCTTCAGGATTTGTTTTTATTTCTGAGATGAGGCATTTTAACTATTTATAATATTTACATTGTTCGGACTGTTTTCCTCATCTGTATTGTCATATTCACGACGTTTCGGCTGTTGTACACTCAGGCCTTCTTCATGATCTGTCTATATTTCTGAGATGATGTATTTTAAGTATTTCAACTATTTACTTTTTTCGCACTGATATCCTCATCTTTATTGTCATATTCACAACGTTTTGGACTTTAAGGGCACATAGACCAGTGGATAAAACCGTTGGTTGAAGTAATCTAGTGACTTGACCCAAAGCGCTGTGAGTTCAGTACCTGGCAATAGCAGAGGTGAACAAAAACTTGGAAAATTGAGTTACTAAAGGAAAATATCTGAAATTAGATATCCAGAAAAGTCATGGCACGTGGAACTAGAACAATCTACCCCAGTGAAAAAAAATTCCAGTGTATATTACCTGAAAAGAGCATTCAACGACCGAAACGTTGTGACTTAAAATAAAGGTGAGAACAATCGTCCGAACAATGTCATTAGTGTAAATAGCGTGCTATATGATTTAAAATTATTTCCTAAGTATGGCATAAGGATATGAAGAGCTTCATGAAGATCGGCTCTACAGCATTAGCAATGTTTTGTCAAACATGCTTCAAAATTATTGTTTCAAGAAGTGTCTTAATTTGAGAATTTATTGAATTTAAAGTTTTGTCTGTGGTGCCGAGTGACGATCGAAGGTTTGTCACTAGTAATGGTCAGCTAATCTACTATGCTAAAGACAACATTCATTAAATGTTTAATTGGTGTTTACTGATATTTGGTAATCTTAGTTTAATCAAACATAGTAATATTTGTATGGAGAATCCAGTGTAGATCATATTGTTGTATATTTTCTCTTAATTTTTTCTTTAATTTTACTGAATTCTTATTCTAAACAAATTATATTTGTACTTAATGTACGTTAATTTCCTAACTAAATATATTATATTTCATTGTAACATTCATGTCAAATGTTTCTTCATTTCCACAATTGTATTCCCATTTTCCTTCCACTCTTCATTCATTTCTTTTTCCCGCCAAACTTCTCTTACTTTTGTCTGCCTTTTGCGTTTTATTCGTTTTCTCTTCTCTTCCAACTCTCTTTCCATTCGCGCTAACTTTCTCCCCGACATAAATTAAATCATTTCTGCACTTTCTATGATAGGCCGAACGCAATATTTCATTTTCACCCGGCTTTTATCGCTTATTTTTCACTTCTTTCTCGCTTTTTCCCTTTAACTTCATACACAACCTGCTTTCTTTGTTAATCATTCACCCTGATCCTTCATGGCCAACGTTTTCTTTTAGTTTATCCCTCTTCATCAATATGTCCTAACACACTCCCCGTATATGACAAGACGTCGTCAAGAAACAGCCGATTAGTAAGTCTCCCGCGTTTTTCAAAGCGGCCATTTTTCTTTTCCTACTCCTGCTTTTATGTGAGCAAACGATACCGTATGTTAGCATTTGTGCGCTCAACGATCACACAAAAGATGCTCGTTGATTGAAATGGAAGCTGTGGTTTTCTGCTGAGTGCAACAAGCGCCTATAAATATTGGGCTGGGCTAAATGAATGAGAACCTTTCTTCATGTAAGGTTTGTTGTTTGTGTGGTTTGTCTTCTATGGATATAACCACGATTTCTTTCTTCTCTGTGCGCGTCATCTTATTGTCAAGAAACACAGACTGATTCATGGATGGTAAATCGCGGGAAGTATACCTTGAGATATTTATATTTATAGTGATAATAAAAGCTTGAAAAGAATGTGGATGTGATTTGCTTTTAGAGGATTTTGTTGTTTTCCATATTTACTGCTTCCAATTTTACTTTATCTTGTATATATATAGTATTTTTTATTTAATACAACGTCTTCTTTTTCAGACATCTGTCTCATACTTTCATGATTATTTCTTTTCATTCAAACAATCGTTTCTAATTTTTCTTTTTCAATGATATTATTATTTTTCTTCGATTTTTCTTCTAAATGATCTTTCCATTTATTTAAACATTTTATTAATTGTCGAGTTTTCCTTTTATTTCCCCTTTATATGTTCTTTGTTTTCTTCCTTTTTCTTTTTTTTCGTCCATTTTTCTTTTCTTTTGATGCTTCTATTCTAATTTCATTTTCTTTCCTTATTTAATCGTTCTACTTTTCTTCACGTTCCTGATTCGTTTATTCCATATTTATTTATTATTTATTTTAATTTTATTCTTCTTTCCAAATATCGTAATTAATTCCATATGATCTCCTTTTTATTTTTCTTCCACATATTCATCTTATGGTTCTGTTTCTTTCTTTTTTCTACATTTTATCCACTAATTGCTCAGTAATTCTCACACCTTTTCTCTGTTTCATTCTTTCGTTAATCTTTTTTTATTTTCTTCTCTTTTCTTCATTTTTATCTGTTTACTGTTTTCTTTTTATATTTTTCATTCTCATTATTTTCCTTTTTGTTTTTCATTATTTCCTTGTTACTTTGACACTTTTCCTCAAAATAACAAAAAAAAGATACAGTGATTGTTGGTGCCATCAAGTGAGATTAAATATCCTTAGAATGAGTTGGCAAGATGAGCCTGATTAGAATTGTTCATATTATAGAATTAGATAATTTTTATAGTATGAATTTATTTTCGTTCCACTTTGAAAATATTTTCTCTGATACTCCTGTTTCCTCTCGCTTTTTCACTTCTCGATTTTTGTAATATCATTTTACTTATTTCTTTCTACTAACCTACATATTGTAGAGATTCCATTACCGTTTTCCGTTATTTTTTTCTATATTTATTGGAAGCCGCATTAACGATGCCAAACTGTATAGACAATAATTTGAAATTTAGGGAAACTCGAAAATTTCAATAATATCATACAGCTAAAATCAACACAGAAAAATGTCCTGGTCGAAAAAGAAACATATTCCAAAAGCGTCATACTCCAAGCCTTACCACAGAGAATTAAGATGCCAACCAAAATAGAATCTAGATCTAATCATTACATATTTTGTCTCTAAACATATATAATAATGAATGTAATGATAAAGCTGTTAAGAAAGTTTTAAAAAGTATCATTTGACATTGATGATGGACTTTTAAAAACAGATTATCTTCTCTTCGAATGCCAGTTTCTCACTTTCACGAAGGAAAGCCACATTCAGGAACAATCAAAAAACCCCACCCACACCCCACTCAAAAATGTGCTATATTGCTCATTAATGATCTGGGGAAACAAAAAGCTAATCCTCAAAGACCATACAGAGATATCTCATTTGGATACATTATAGAGAACGTAATGAAGAACAGCTTCTTAACTAGGCTTTCATCGTAATATGAGAGCCATCTCCTCGCATTTAAATTTGATTTTCCTTCTAGTAAGGGGCGTCCTGATGATATTTATGACATGAAACAACTCCAGGAAACTTTCCAATAGATAGTGGTAAAACTGTTTCTTTGACTTCACAGCAGTATATGACCACGTTAATATAGAATTCCTCTTCTCATTCATATTAAACGTCCTTTGAAACTCTGACAAAACTGAATGTCTAGAAGGGATAGAGGAACAGTATCAGTCTACAAAATTATACGTGTATGGCGCGGACCCCAATATGGAAACGGTTAAAACCTCATCAGGATTACAAGAAGGAAATGATATCCCCAAACTCTTTAATCTTTTCCTAGACTATACCTGACGCATATAATGCGTACATTTGAAGAAATAGCACAAATAATTTAAGCATTCCATAACCCATCCCTAACTAATCTAATAACAGAAGACAGCGATCTTACATACCCTCCAAACATACGTAGATATGATTTTGGAAAAATATACCGATTACATAAGTATTCATAATTGGGATAAGAATAATGTTGAACAAAGATTCAATACTCTCGACATAGTGATCCAACAAATAGAACTATATCTAAACATTTCCAAAACAGAAACTATCATATGGAACTAAAAAGAAAGCAGTTATGGCACCTACCCAACATCCGTCATGAAATTCAGTATATGTAAATAGTAAATACATTACATTTCAAATACATTGGCATCTCTCCTATAATTTTAACCATATAAAAATCCTTGTTCGAGTGTTCCTTCCCTATTTCAAATCTAATTCTGCTTCGCGCACTTTTCAAATGATTTTCGATTATTAAATTAGCTATGTGGTTTATCAAACTGATTGTCCAATGGAGATCACATTAAATTGCCTATGCCACTGTTCATACATACTAAATACGTTTCTGAATAATTTTTGGAAAAATGAAACAAAAATCTTTAACTAAGCAATTATGACAATAAATACTATATGTATTTTGTCATTCCTACATAACGAAATATATGAACGACAAAATATATCAGAAAATATATTTTTAAACTATTTTCATTTTGTTTTTAATGTGACGATTTAAACTTTATTCGAAACGAGTACATTTCAGCACTCCCATCTTTTACATAAATTTGGTTCACTCCCTCTTTCTCAATATATATATATATATATATATATATATATATATATATATATATATATATATATATATATATATATATATATTTATATTTTGAACGATAAAAATTATTAAAAAAATTAATTAAAACCTTCAGACATAATGGGTTGTAGATTAATATTCTTATTTTTTTATTATTATTATTTCATTTAGATTGCTCATATATATATATATATATATATATATATATATATATATATATATATATATATATGTATATATATGTATGTATGTATGTATGTATGTATGTATGTATTCATGTAAAAATTTCCCAGAATTGACCTGTAGAAAAAAAAAACAAGATGTAAAAAGGAAAAAAGGCATTAGGATAACTATAGTTTTAGCCGCCGCGTTTCGTCCAATGTGGACATTTTCCGGTTGACCATATGAATATACAATAGCGTATGTAAATTCTTCAAGTTGCTAACGCCATTTTGTTTGTTGCTCATAGATACTTTGTTTCAATAAATTCATATCGTTTTTTGCTTTGTGGCGAATGTTAGTGCAGAACCAACGCAACAGAGCTGAATACACAGATTCTGCAAATTTTAAATTCAGGAACCGGTCTGTCCTGTAGGGTGGGAAGACACGGATTCATAACTTTTCCCAAGGGTATTTTTATTGGTTGTAAGGAACTCGAGTGGAATTCGAACTCGGCTCTTCGATTCCTCAATCAGAGTCGCTATCCATTCCATTACTCCGACGTGCCTCCATAGAAGGCCCGCTATTACGCAACCGTTCAATATATATCTATAACTCGCAGTAGAAACCGTCCTCGACCAGGATTTTCATTACTGGGGATTTTTACTGTTTCTCTTCATGAACAAGGATTGGAAGATTATGTGTGAAAATGTAAATTAAATTTTGCCTTTGATTTTTGCGCAAAGTTTAAAAAAATCAGTTTTTTTTTTATTTTCCACCTTCAAATTTTATCCAGCCAATTGGTAGTCGAAACCGGTACTGAAGAATTATCTATCAAACAAACAAAAAATTATCAAAATCTGAAAAAATGAAAACTGTGGAAACACATGAACAACATCCAATCACACACACACACACACACACACACACACACACACACACACACACACACACACACGCACGCACGCACACACACACACACACACACACACACACACACATTCTCCCCGGAATAGATCCTCCAAAGCTATAAATCGACCATTCGCCATTGCATGGATTATTGTTGTCATATATGGTCTGGAGACCCTGCTGTATGCCTCAGGGTTCTTGATAAGATCCAGAGACGGATATACAATGTAACTGGCCTTGATCTGTCATCTCGTCTAAGTCGCTCTCTCACAGACGCGACGTTGCCTCGCTCTGTCTCTTTTACAAATACTTTCACGGTAATAGCTCCGATGAGCTGCTTTCGCTGGTTCCTAGGCCTCATGAATTTAAACGTCCTACGAGGCTGGCATCCCGTTCCCACCCCTTCACCGATGAAACTGTTAGATGTAGACGTCTCTTCTACTCCAATATTCATGTCTCGCACATCTCGCCTGTGGAACTCCCTTCCTTATTCCTGTTTCCCTGACAAATACAATCTCCAACTATTTAAGTGTAATGTCAATCGATATCTCCAGTTGCCTTGATCTATCCACTTCCCTTCTCCACATCCTTTCACCTTTCATTCCTATCGGCTCTCGCTCCAAATCTTCTGTAACCCCCTTGCCTTGATCGATCCACTATCTTTCTCCACATCCTCTCCTTTACCACTCCTATCTGCTCTTCCTCCAAACCTTCTGTGACTCCTTGCGTGCTAGTGGCTTCCAGCCTTGCTTGGAGTGATAAGCTTAAAAAAAAAACAAAAAAACATATACACATTTTGAGAATTATAGATATAGGTAATTAATTATATAAATTTAAATGTATAATAATAAATAATATTATTTTAATAATTTAAACTATTTATTTTTATTAAAGTTTTTATGAAAGTTATATCCAAGAATAGATAGAAAATTGTGAAACGGTGCTGGAATTTATAATGGACAAGAAGTAGTGGAGAGACATTGTCGCCAACAATTTGTAGTCAAAAGCGGCACTGAAGAATTATCGATCAAACAAAAAATTTCCTCAAAATCTGATGAAAACTGTGGAAACGAATAAACAACACCCGATCACACACACACACACACACACACACACACACACACGCACACACACACGCACGCACGCACACGCACACGCACGAACACATTTTGACAATTACAGATACAGATAATATTATTGAAATAATTTAAACTATTTATTTTTAATAAAGATTTTATGAAAGACATATATCCACAACCAGCACGGAAGAATTATCTATCAAACAAACAATTCATCGAAATTGGATAAAAACTGTAGAAACGCAATAACAACATCTGATCACACACACACACACACACACACACACACACACACACACACACACACACACACACACACACACACACATACACATTTTGAGAATTATACATGCAGATAATAGCCAAAAAGCCAACAATTGCAAAACTAATATGCAGCAAAATACAGTTCGCTCTAGTAATTTATGCAACTGTCGAATTAGATGAAGTTTGTAAAACCAAAGCAATAATCTATAAAGCAGAACTTATAGATATTAATGGTCAGAATAAAACGTACATAGTATGTACTGAAGGTTCGTAATAGCAATAACGAATTTGCCACTCCTGCGAAGTACTGAATGCTATAGTGATAGAGAAAAACATCATATTACTTCGCTAAAGAGCTTCTTGCAAACGGGTAGAGTACATAGATTAAGAATGATAGTCAAACTTTGCTAAAAGATAAAAAGAATAGTATGTCGTGGCGTGCAATAATCACCTACATCTGGAAGGGATGCGACACAAAAGACGAAGAAGAAGGAGACAAAAAGGATGACGAAAGAATTTCCACGAAAATAGATCTTACTTGACCAGACATTTAATATACAAAACACGTGAAACCGTTGAGAGGAAGGCCCCGAAACGGTGCACATTCTCTCCTGATGACCCGAATTTAAATATAAATTCGAGAGGGACATATCAAAAGAGATTCAGTGAAGTCATATGCCGTAGAGAAGCTCGGTGGAAATGTCATTGGCATGAGGAGCATTACACATTCAGCTCGCTTCAGGTGAGTTTCTATTACTTTCCAGTAATTTCCTTCTTCAAAACTTCTACTATTATCGTCTACAATCTCGTCCTAAATTGATAAAAAAAATAGTTAATTGAAAACTCCTAGGCTTAGGATATGCACACTGAACTGTGTGTTATAATAATCAAAAGTGGTCTAACCTTGTTTTGATATCCTCCTCTTTGAGAAAGCTATTTCTGTTTACTGGGACTATAAAAGGATACTATATGCGAACCCTGTATTATCAGTTGAATAAATCTTTCTTCAAGTCTACACCTGAGTAATTTTATCCTTACACTCGCGTTCAGCAATTCCTAGAAGTACTTAATGGAACTGAAATCTGAGAATAATACTGGCTATAAGAACACAGTGTGTTCACTATAATAAGGTTTAAATAATAGAAATGTCGGATTATTATTGAATCCATTAATTCTTTAAAAATTGTTTTGTTTACCTTTTGTTTACAAACTAGGTAGTGATGTATTTTCGAAAATAATGTGGATGAAGAATATATACTTTCCTTACAAATGACAAATAGAGCCTTGTTTACTGTGATGCTAGGAAATTATATCAATGTCATATGTGTGTGGGGCGTGTGGAACAATATATAATTGTTTTAGCAGAAACTCTATGACAAAATTAAATTTAAATTCTCATCATCAACGTGAACAATTTTAGTCTCAAGATGAGCTAAAGAACGAAAAATTTTCCCATTTTGTCAGACTTTTCCCTGATATATATATATATATATATATATATATATGTATCTGAACAGAGTAAGATAGATAGATAGATAGATAGATAGATAGATAGATAGATAGATAGATAGATAGATAGATCTGAACAGAGTAAGATAGATAGATAGATAGATAGATAGATAGATATGTACTGATAGATAGATAGATAGATAGATATTTTTGAATTACCTAAACAAATGAATAAACAATTTTCTCAGATAATTATTCTATACTAAGATTCAGTCACTAATGTGAATCATTTATTTTTTTCATTTTCAGGATTATTTCCAATCCAGATAAAATCGAATGTGATCCGGATTTTTTTCATTTTCACGTATTATTGTGTATATTATAGTGTATATTATAGTGTATACTATTGTATATATTTTAAAGCGAATAGAGACCGTTAATCTGAGAGCAAAGATAATTTGGAAGATAAATTCTTTTTTGTTGTTATGAATGGAAGTCGGAAAAGGCATTGTAAAACCGGTTTCACGAGTCTTCAGATGACGACTCATTTCTCCCCACTATCTGCCTTGCACTTAATGCTTTCCCTATGCAGCCTTACTTTTTTGAATGTATAATCAAATACATTTGTCACATCATACACGCACATACACACACTTACACTTATGTGTATGCATATATATATATATATATATATATATATATATATATATATATATATATATATATATATGTATGTGTGTGTGTGTGTGTGTGTGTGTGTATATACATAAATTCATTCTAATTACTTTTTTATATATCAAAAGCGAGCTTCTGGATAAATAATTCCCCAGATTTCCTGGTGTCAGTTTCATTGAAATTAAAAGCCTCTCCCTAATTCGCATAATACATTTTTTCTCTGCCTTTTTTCAATGGTTTCCTCTTTCGAACCTTTTTCCTTTTCTTCAAATTCCTAACGTATGTTTCGATTCTTTGAGTTTTCTTTTCGTTTTCTTTGATCCTATTCATTAACACATTTCTCTCTTCTCTTATATCACCAAATCATTTTTCGATATTTTTACACTGGCGCTCGACTTTATTGGCCTTTAATATCTATGTTCGCCTATTTGTCTTGATATTTATCGACGCAGTTCTCTGTCTTTTATGTTTTTTCCTGGTTTGCTTTTCGATTCCTTGACGTTTTCTCTTTTTTTTCATTTTCAGCAAAATGATGCTCTTTCATTTTCTCTTTCACTTCGTACGTTTATCTTTCGTCTCCAGAATCTGTATTCACTAATTCTTTTTTAGATTTTTTTTTCTTTGATATTCACACAATACAATTATATTTCTAAATATTTCATCTGTTTCTTTTCTAAAAAAAATATTATCTCCCTTTTTTCCTTTTCTCTCTTACATTTTTTTCCTTTAAACTTTAACTCCTACCTTTCTTTACATTTTCCATGTTTGTATGTTTGCTTTTTCGTCAATTTTCCTTCCATTTGTTTCTCCTATTTCTTTTCTATATCTTTCTTTTTTTTGTTTTTTTTTATACATTGTACGATTTTCCTTCCTTATTTTAATCTAGTAGTTCTCTTTTTTTTCCTTTTTCTTTCTTCTTTCTCCTATTTATCTTTTTTGTGTCTGTCTTCTTTCCTCCAATTTTGTTTTCTGTTCTCGCTTAATCTTCATTTTCTTTTTCTTTCTTTTCTTTTTCTTTCTTTTTTCTTTCTTTCTTTTTTCTTTCTTTCTTCTTTCTTTTTCTTTCTTCTTTCTTTCTTTCTTTCTTTTTTCTTTATTTTTTGTTTGTTTGTTTCTTTTTTTTCTTTCTTTGTGACAGGTTTTAATTACTTTTCTGATTCCCTTTAACTAATCTGTTTCTCCTCTTTTACATTTCTCCCTTCAAATCTCCATTTCTTTTTTTCTTTCTTTCTTTCTTTCTTTCTTTCTTTCTTTCTTTCTTTCTTTCTTTCTTTCTTTCATTCATTTTATCTTTTTTCTCCACGCACCCATTTACTACATATTAATTTTGTCGGTATATATTTCCTTTCTTTCTTTTTTCTTTAGTTGTTTGTTTGTTTCTTCTTCTTTCTTTCTTTTTTTCATTGTTGTGGATTCCGGGATGAAATCCGGTATCAAATAATAACAAACGCCAAGAATGAATATAGGAAATAAATGTATTAACGTAATAATACAAACTGGTAATACAGTTTAGTACTTCCAGGAATGCGGGTTAGTGGCAAAATATATATACAGTCTTTGATATCGACGTATCGTTGTATGACTTCTTACTGAGTCTAAGTGTTCGTTACTGTGACTCTCGCCGCTACGTTATTCTACCGACCGACTCAACGTTCTACTACTACTCTCGACTTGACAGTATTTACTCTCCCCCCAGGAAGGATAGATATGGCACAAGGCCGGGTTTAAGGTGGGGCATTCCCGAGCCTGTAGGCTCGGCCAAAAAATGCCCGTAGATCCCATATAAACGGGATCGGGTTGGTCGACCACCCCGAACGAGGCTCTGTCCTTCGGCGGAGCCTCGTCCGGGTTCCTCTTTGCTCACAGGCTTCTCGACTTGACTGTTCGAGTATTCACTGGCGGTAGTATATATATATATATATATATATATATATATATATATATATATATATATATATATATATATATATATATATATATATATATATATATATACCTTGGGTTAGTCCATTTGTGTAAAAAGGGGAGACCCCTCAATATTTATGATATTTCAATTTCTTCGTCTTCGTTTCTTTTCTTCTCTGTATTGTTTTCTTTTATTTATCATTATTTATTTTTTTCCATTCATTTTTTTTTACTTTTTAAACGACAGTTCCCTCTCGCTGTTTCTTTTCTCAATATTCTTTTAAACTTCTTTGCATTTCTTTCCTCATTCATCTTCTTTACATTCTCCCTTTATTTTTCCTGCTGGTTTCTTTTTCACGATTCATATTTTTTCTTCTCTATTTCGTCATTATAATTGAGGTTTTCTTTCTATTTTTCGTTTACATGTTCCTCATAGAAAATCCACTTTTTCACTCGCACCCTCACGATCAAAAAGAGTTTCATTAATGTTTACTTAATCCATCTGCACTGGCTCATCCCTTCAAATTTGACATTGCAATTTCCGATTCTATCTACAAAACAGGTATAACTTATGGAAATTTTCCTCTGAAGAGTATTGCTTTTAGTTATCTTTAAATTGATGTCCTCATTGAAAGACAAGGCTTTGCAAAACATTCATTTTAAGTTTAATAACTGTCTCTCGTTCTCTTTTTTCTTATATTGTTCATCAAATGTTACACCATTTGATTTATATCCTTTTACGTAACTAATCTTCTTTCTTCCTATATTTATCTTCCATTTTATTCAGGTTAGATTTGCTTTCTTTTATCCCATAAGGTGATCCTGTTATTTCTTCCAAGTATTCATTTCATCTGTCAACACCCAGTTTTCCATAAATCTTTTGGGATTTCGAGAAATTGTTCGCGCTAGTTGCCAGGCACTTATAGTGATAATCCACGCGTAGCTTAGATGAGGCACAAAACCAAAACACCAAGGTACCTAATGTGTATCGAACCCACTATTCAGTCGTAATTGATCTAGCGAGAAAAACTTGTTAACCATTGCACCACGTCGAGGTGACCATTGCAAGGCAATTATGATTTTGTTCAGAATTAATATATAATTTTGTTTTTCAAAACCTTAACATAGAATGTTTAGCACAGTGATTCTCAACCACCGTGCCGCGGCTCACCAGTGTGCCGCGTGATCCACTTAAGTGCGCCGCCAAATATTGCCACATATGTATTATATACTGTCATTAAGCAGAGAAAAGTATGTTTGGATTCGAAATACCTTCATATATGTTCGTTCTAATATTGTACTTCAGTTATGTGAAGAAGAAAAATTGACCACGATTTCTAGTTATTGAGTACCGAAAATAAAACATTCGACGGTAACCATTGATATATTTTTGATTTCAATACAAAAAACTATCCAACATTAGCTAAAACGGCTTCATCAGTTTTCTTATTTATTTGAATTTGGCTTCTCAAGACTAAATAACAAAAAAAAAATAAGAAACGAGAAGAACTACAGTCATCTAAAGAAATAAATGTGGCTTTCTTGATCACAAATCCGACCATTGAAATAAAGTAAGTTCATATTTGTATGTTTATTTTATTTTATTTCTTTGTGAGTCTATGGTTTTATTTCATAACGTTAAAATGTGTAAACTGGAAACTGTACCATGATATTTTCCTTTGCTCCTAGGTGTACTGTTGCTAAAAATGATTGATAAATACTGGTTTCCGAGCTAAATTTGAGGTTATTGGGATGCTCGAATTGTTTAGTATACATGTAAACTGAGGAAGGTGAACATCTTTTCTAAACTTATTATCAGGATCATCTATAAATCCCAATGTTCCTTTACTCCACTAATTGACAAATCTCGTCTACTTATCCGGTTCCATATTCCATGGAAAATGTTCAGACAAGCTACATTACATAGTTTTGCTAATTTTAACCCTCCCAGTGAACACATATCACGCCGCGTACATTGAAGCGAACTACCCTCATTCCTTTGGTATTCAATTAGTAAAGGAAATGTTCGGATAGCTTCTTCCAAATAACCTTTGATTTGTGGAAGAGAATCCTGGGAGGATGCTTTCCAGACCGCTATAATCTTAACCTCTTAACTGTTAACTTTCATACATATTCTCATAAACTGCGCTCCTTATCGATCAGAAAACATTTGTCTTCAGAAACTTTGTGTCTTGTATGGCTTTGGGTCTTGTATATGGCGGACGTCTTTAAAAAATATAAATCAATCGTACAAATATCTAAGTCAAATAACGGGGCGATTTCTGTTTGTTCGGCAGTCAATGAATTATTTGCAAGTTTCATTATTTTGTATAAGATGTTAGGAATCATGTAAAACGACTGTGTCTAATCTAGAATTAACTAAGTTATATAATAAGTGATGTAGAACAAAACCTCTTAGAATATGTGCATTAATTTTGTCTCCGGAGGGTACAGCCGGATCATTTCTTTCGATGTTAATTATGTCAAATTTCTTTCGATGTAATTATGTCAAATTTTCTATTTACATAAGCTCTATCTCTAACAATGAGCACGTTAACCAAAAATATAGCATACCTTAAACCTATATTTTTATCTTATTATATATATATATATATATATATATATATATATATATATATATATATATATATATATATATATATATATATATATATATATATATATATATATATATATATCAACAGAAAGAGACGCCTTAAATAGTTAAACAAAAGTAAACTATAACCTTCGTACGGTACCTCCGTAAATGTTATCCATGTGTTAGATAACTGACGCAAAAAATAAATGAGATATTAAACAAGCAGAGCTTGGTCGATTTTAATATTACTTGTTCAGATGATTTCTTGCTGACTAAATATACGTTATTAAAATAACGTAACCCTGCAGCCGACACTAGAACCACGAATATCCAGTCTCATTTTACAGAAAGATTTGCCAGTTTCGTCCAGTTCTGTGAACAGTTTCCCACAAGCATCATATCTCTTGATTTTATTAAAAGAAATAAGGCATGGCGTGGTTAATACTTTGTTTGGTACTTGAGTGGTGCTACATAAAAGCAAGTGACGAAGACATTAGACTATTTTCCCTTCTCCTCATTAAATTCGGTCATGTACCAATCACCATTCGATAAATATTCGCCGAGACGCCATTTTACCGCATACGTAGAAAATAAATACGCAGCTTCAAAAGATCGTCCTCCTAGAAGATACATTACCTATTTTTTTAAAATGGGGGTGTTATTCGTAATTATTGGCTTTTGAAGTGAACATAAACTGAAGTACCAAGAGAGTAGAACTGTTTTAACCCTCTACTCCCTTGAACGCGTGAATATCCCATTTTATACATAGTATTGTGCCATTCTTCGGTTGAGTAGGCGATCAGATAAATACCAAGTCTCATTAACCAAGAATAAGTTTATGTCTGTTAAATGGAAAAGGCCCTGAAATTTTCCACTACTTTTGACAACGTCACAAAAAAAGCCAAATTGTCTTTCTGAAGCAACATAAACTGAATACCTTATTCAAAAATAAATTATACAAAAGACTCAACAAATTATACCAAACAAAATTCTAATTTCCAGTTACTTCTGAAAATTTTAACAGTCTTCCCATTTACTGACTTCATACAGGTTTGCCTATTCACATTCCTCCCTGTCTTTCGAACAGGAGTAGAGTTTTGTATTTCATTCCTGTATAGGATTGTGTTTTCGGTTCCTTCTGTTGTCCATTGCAACTTTATACTTCTAAGGTCTCCACCTAAAACTTTTATTTACTATTTACATGTTTTACCTAAATAGGAATAGTCAGTTTCGGTTTCCGTTTGGTCAAGAATCTTCCCGATTTTTTGAACAGGAGTAGAGGTTTATACGTTGCTTCCTGTTTGGAACTGAGTTTTCGGTCCCTTATAAATTAGTTTCCTCCTCTATTAATTCCGGTAGCTCCTTGCGTCTTGGTGACATTATCTACTTGCTTAGCGTGATGTCTATTACTTCTCAATACTCTACCTTAAGTGGCTTTTGGTGCATGTACAGCGTGAATATCCTTGTAACAAAACGCAAAATAAGTACTTAAGTGAGAACCGAAATTTTATCGATAATCCAATTTTGCCAAAAGCCAAAAAATCCTGAAATGAAAATTCTAAAATAAATTCTCAAACTAGAAATCAATCGCCTGAAGAAACTAGAAATATTTTGCCTAGTTTTTAATTGTTTATCTCTGTTTGGTTCAAATAAATAAACTTACTAGAGGCAATAACAGTGGATTTGGATACATGAAATTCAGCCTAATCTTGGCTTAATATTTATCCGGTTATCTACATGGGGATTTAAATACATATATACCTGGTTGATCATTGCCTGATATCCTAGACCCATATATAACTTTCTAGACCTATATAATAACTATTCCTTCTGTACTAAACCAAATAATTATTGTGCTAATTTTATTAATGAAGTTTTCCAAATTCTTCAAATACACCTAATGATGCAACGCTTAGCTCGTGAGCTATCGACAGCTATTTTTTATAACAGGAAATAGTAATATATGTATTAAAAATTTCTGGAATGCATTTGCTCTTGTCTGTTATCATTAAACCAACAATTCCACATAAAATATGCTATTATACTTATCAAATAAATTTAGCACTTTAGATGTAGAAAGTCCATTTACTAACGTTCCAATCAAAGAAAATAAATTATTCATAAACTTTCTCCACTCCTACTTCCTGATATTGAACCCAGAATTTTATGTAAATGTCTTTTCTCTTTAAAAATACAAGTACATTTTATTACCAGCATGATAACAGTCACACACAGACCAACAAAACTCGCCCTTAACTAATCTGATTTTTACGTGGCTCACAAATAAAATAGAAAATATCTAATTTTTATTCCAAACCTATAAAATATGTTCGATATATTGATAACAGTCCCATTAACGAAAATGATAGGCGCAATAAAATGACACTGAATGACCTCTTTAAGTTAAACATTGTTATACAATTTATTTACAAGCTTAACATTGATAGACTTTCTTTTCTTGATGTGTTAGCAGAATCTAATAGTAAATATTTTATTACTTTATAAGAAAAACTTTGATCAAAAATTATCGTCTACTAAATTTAATATCCTTACTGATAAAAAGATATGTTTTGAAAACTTGATTAACTGTGATAAAATAATTTCGCTTTTACATATTTTTTTACAATTGCGCAAAATAAAATAATGTTTTATTAAATATATTTTCAGAAATTGTTTCATCGGCGAGCAAATGAAATTATATTTAAAGAAGTTTAGAAAAAATAAACAATCATTTTCCTGATATAAGGACACTAAAACACCATGTAATAACAACGCAGAAGCGTTATAAGACTTAAGAAAACTTTAAATCTTCCATGTACCGTGTACCTCCGTAATGTAGGCGATCATTGCACTCCACGACCTCCTACCTGCTCTAGTTCTCAGTTATTTATGTTAATTTACCATACCTCCCAAAACGGTTACACGATCTATTCACACAATTTCATTAGGAAGAATATTCTTTATTTTCTCCTGTCCCATTAATCTCCGAAAAGTCCTGTCAGTGTCATATTTCTCATTATGTGCCCAATAAAATTCTTCTATTTTGGATTCTGAGTATGTGTTCCGTATTCCTAAAGCCTTCTTCGATGATTTGGCTCTCCATTCATGGGATTCTCAGCATCATTCTGTAAAACCACTTTTTTTTCTTCATCTGTGAGTAGATTGTGCAGCATTCACTGCCACATAAGAGGATCAATATTATATAACAGTTCAGCATTTTTATTTTCTGTTTCTAAAGATATTTTACAATTACTAGACATTTTGCTTAGTATTTGGAAGGCACATTAGTCTATTGCAAACCAATTTATAATAACAAGAAATTCTTATGACTTACCATTTTTACCAGAAAGGTTTATAACATACAATCAGCAGAGTTACAAAGTCAATAAAAGAATTACTTATGTAAAATCAAAGATGTTTACGCTTTCTGGGAAATAATCTTCAACACCGATAACCAAAAACAAACACAATTTGTTTTACATGTTTCCTGCAGTTTACACATTCTGTTGTCACTATTTATTTTTAAAACGATGTTCACTCTGTACAAGACTCGAGAGATACTTGAGATAGAAGGTCACAGAGTAAGAGACACTTTATTAGGATATGGGGTAAGCATATCGGTTAACCCGAGATTTGAACAGGTTGAGATTGTAGTGATTGGGGAAGCAACCTCTTAATAGTTGGTCCCACAAAGTAGCAGTTCGTGGGAAGAAGCTGCTTACATGCCACCAATGGAAGAAGAAGGAAACTAGGGTGGTTCGCTACAATATGCGTATCATGGCGGTTCTTAGCTGTGGAAGTTAGGACAGGTCAAACTAAAAAATGGTGTTCGTCTAAATCATATTCCATGCAAATATCGTAGTAATCGGCTTGCAACGTTTTCGTATGTAGGAAATAACTTATGATCTACAGGGCCACATGTACGCTTTTAGATTCTATCGAGACTGGAATATGAATACTGGGCTACAGTACACCATATATGGCGGCAGTAATCTATTTTTGCCGTTTCCAATGTATTGACTAACAGCCGAAGATCACAGTATATATTGTGGGTCGCCCTCGGTTCTTACAGGAGGATATATGTCCTGCTATTTTCCATGGTGAGAGAATAGATATCTTCATACATTTCCCATGTGTATTAGCACGTAAGAGAATATAATAAACACGACTAGAATTCGAACACTCGTGTCACCACTATCGATTACTCTCCCGTGTGTCTCTACCAATAAGGTATTTCTGTTTAATTCTTAATGTTGTTTCTCGTTTACAAAATAAGTATATCCTAACGAGATTTGTGCAAAAATGCATCATATTAATATTTTTGTTCGAGTATTTCGTATGTCTCTTCATTATCAACACACACATTCAAACGGAATATATCACAGAAACGAGTTTAAGATTGGGACCAAATGTGTACATGCGACCCAAGGCCCCAAAAGAAAAGCAATTCAAGTGAACGTCCTTCTATTTTTTAAACTCTTTGTGTATTAAACGTCCCACTCCTACTATCGATGTCAACTTATTTAACAACAGAATTGGGGTGCTGAAAATTTTAAAAAAAGAAAGAGATTTACCCGAATTGCAGCCTACTAGTATTCAAAACAAAACAAAAATATATCTCAAACACACAACGCATGAAGACAAACTAACAACACCAAAACAAAACATCCTTGAAAATGAATGCGAAACTGATGATTAGTACAATGGACAGTATGGACATCTTTTGTACGCCTCATTCCCACCAAAGGGAAAAATGTAAGAACGCTTGAAAATCTAAAAAAAGTTATAAAATTTTCCTTGTTCTTCATTTTTAAAGAAAGATGTTTACAAGAAAACATGTTTTCAATATATATATATATATATATATATATATATATATATATATATATATATATATATATATATATATATTATATCAAGATATTACACCGAAAACATGTAAAAATCGCTACAAAATTCGATGCGTAAATTTCTGGTGAGTGAACGATTTACTTAGATTTAAAAGCAAAATACAACCTCTTTTTTCGAAAATAAAGTGGGGTCATAATCAAATATGACATACGTTGAATTTAAACTAAGCAAAGAAGCAATTTTTTTTTTTATAAATGGGTCATGAATTTTAGATTGGTAGGTAACGGCAGCCAGACATAAACTAAATCGGATACTAATGGTTACATAAATTATAGAAATTAGAAAATGGCGGTTCGTAAGTTCAGTGAGTATACAGATGCTTGTGAAAGTGTTTTATTGAATAAATTTGCTCTTTTGTATTTCAAGATACTTGTGTCATTTTGTAATATATCTGTTAAAACGATTTGTCATTGTTATTTTCATGTTTTCCTAATTTAGACGATAATTTATCTATGGCACCTTGTATAAAGACTTCTTTTTATGCGCTGTGTCCTTTCAGTACCATGCGATCATGGCCTTCAATATCTTTCTAGCTGTTAATACTTTTTCTCTATTTTGTCATCGCTCCGATTCCCTGTTCTGCCATCCATTTGCTCAATTTCATTAAGTATTTTACGTGTTGCTCTCCCTCTTTACTTCTGCCTTGTGAGTATCAGATTTTCCAAGCCCTTCTTCCTCACTATGTTTCCCAGATATTTCAACTGCCTCATCTTGGTGTTACGAAAAGTTTTCTTTCTGTTTCCATTGTCTCCAAAATCTCGTCCTTGCTCAAATCTATGATCAGCATCTTTCTATAATATGACATTTCTGTTGCTTTAAATCTTTTCTTAATTTTCCGTGAAATGTTCTAGCATTTGCTGCCATGCAGCACGGTAGATATCACGTAACAGTTCAGCATTGTTTCCACCGAGTTTTTCTGTCTCTTAATACTCTGTTTAGCTTTTGAAATGCATCTAATGCCATCATCAATATGTCTTCGGATAAATAAGATAAAAGAACGAAACAAACTGTAATGTAACGATGCGTTATCTTAAAAAAATAAATAACCCGAGAAGATTTAATATTTGAAAAACAGCCAATCTGATATAGTACAAAAAATTTAAAAACTCCTTGTATGTCTTATGAAAGCAGAAATTTCTCATATATGATTTCTCAAATTACGAAATAGTTTAAAACCAACGAATAATACGCTCAAGGCTGTGATGTTTTAATAACAACAAACTGGGGGAAATCACTTGATCTACAATATTTTCCCAGCCGAAATGAATGCGACGGACTATAGATTTCGCTTGCCATTACTCATGCTAAACACAATGCTTCATCAGCTTTCATCTTTCGGGTTACTGATTTGCCGTCGACTTCATTACATCGTGCCACGACAAAGTGTATTGCAGTTCGTGGCACCGTGTCGCTATTCTTGGCAATGAATCTAAACCAAGTGCCCGAGAGAGAAGCGGTCCTGGGCTTCGGAGGTGGTCGTCATCGACGTAGAAGTCTAGCGGGGTGAACAGCGTATTCTGCGATCAACAAGCTCATGCCAATAATTTAGCCTGGATGTCAAGAAAAGCATTTGTTTGGCAGCGTCAAATTTAAATTCTCTGGATGTCTCTCCAACATTTGTTGATAAAAGGTGTACAAGTAATTATATAGAAGTTGGTGAATACGCCTTCTTTGTAGATATAAGACTAAATGCATTTATAGTCACACACGTGGTAACACATTTCTTCGATAAACTATAGCCATTCCTGGTTTCTTCCTAATTTCCAGTTCTTTATTGTTCTACGTAAAAGTTGTTTCTTTATCAGCCGTCTTTGGTGAGACAATTAAGAATGTGTTGTAAAGTTATCTTTATTCAAAATAGACAAAGAATTAGGAAGGCCGTAGTTAGAGAGATTATCGAAGGAACAAAATACTAGGCAGAGGTAACAAAGAAGAAATTTATTTAATACTCATATATAGAACAGGATAACTTAAGTAAACTCAAATACTACTCAAATCCTCCTCTAATGAGGCTACATGCCATATTTACAAGTAGGAGCAGACCATTGTCACAGTAGTAGGGACGATCCTATTCTACAACAGAAAACTATTCAAAAACTAAGGATTGATAAAACGTCATTCGATATAGAAGTTGAACTTTTGAAAATCGCATAGTTTCACTTTTGAATTTACTAGATATCTATTGCTTAACTGGTAATTAACTGTTAATCCTCAACAAACACTGCACACCTGTGCAAATTAATTGAAGCAATTGCTTTAGTTTCCTTTCAACATACGGCCAGTTTTAAACCCACAGGAGTGACAGGGTGTAATCGATCTCTATTTTCTTCTCAGATTAGGTCATTTGCAGTGGTCTGCAGTAATATGAATATCTTTTCGGGGTGTGTGATAAAATTTGTTTAGCTTTGAAAATATTACGTCATCCGTAATTGCATCAGATTTTTATCAGGCCCATACACTATTGTCTCGACTGTCGATTAGTTGTCTGACGCTAATTGTCTGCGATGAACCTACTGGCAAGCCTTACCAGTGAGCAAATAAACGTAATATGGACTGGATCGGAATTTCTCCAAATTTAAATCCAATCGAGAATCTCTGGTCGATCTGCAAGGAAAGACTTCGTGGAATGGACATACGAAGTACAAACATGTGCAGGTGGTCATGTTTCACTGGAGAAATACGAAAAAAGTAAATAATATAAATTATTATTTTTGCTTCAATTAATTTTCACAAAGGTGTAGCATAGCAAGAAATTGTTGTCTATCTTGATTGACAAACCATCACTCGATATTGAGGTTGAATTCACTAACATTGGTTTCAGTTAATTCTCAACAAACACTATGTGTCCAAGGTCAGATGGTCCTGTCGATAAAGTCATTGGTTGAAGTAATCCAGAAAGTGATTTGGCCAAAAGAGTTGTGAGTTCAATACCTGCAGAGATTAACAACAATTTGGAGAGCTGAATTGCTAAAGGGAATTAATTGAAACTGAGATATCAAGGAAAGACATGGCACGTGTAACTACAACAATCTACCCCTCTGGACTAAATAAAGGTTTCGGTTCGAAATTCTAACGCATGCCACATGAAGAAGACCGGATCGTATAACGACCGAAACATCGTTAATATGACCATTAAGATGTGAACAACAGTCCCAATAATGTAAGTAGTGTAAATGTAATAAACATTTTCTTACAATAAGATCGTTAATTTTAAAAATTGATAACTGAATTATTATATGGAAGTGATTCTAGCTAATGAAAGAATTTGCTACATTGTCAGCTCGTTTCATTATTGATGTCGTTTTGATCTCCTCAGCTTGGTTTAATAACAAGATTAAATGAAGTCTCAGCGAACATAATAAAACAAGTAAAACTGAACCACCTGAGAATATATATATATATATATATATATATATATATATATATATATATATATATATATATATATATATATATATATATATATATATATATATATATACGACGTTATGTCGACGTTAAAAAACAAATAGAATAAAAATGAGAAATGAAGCGAGTTTAACTAAAGTATTTATAGTGACCTCTCAAGTAATAATTATAATAGATAAGAGAAGTAGAGAAATATAAGCGAATTATTTATCCCAAGGAGGATTCAGTGATGTTCTATGCGTGGTACATAACTGACGAGGGAGATTTTTTGCCTGCAGTAGGTTGCCATTTCTTTCTGCGGTAGACACGTTGTAATCCAAGGCTGCAGAACACCTTGTGTTCTGCTATTTACCCATAGCTGGATGGAGGAGAAGAGAATTCATACCTTTCCCAAGAGTATTAGCACGTAACTGAATGTAAAGTATTCGAGTGGAATTCGAATCGGCCCTCCGATTTGTCATCACGAGCCGCCATTCATTACGCCGTGTCTCCCAGGAGGATTAGCTTATTTAAAATAAACATCAAAATAATCACATTGTGTCATATTGAATAAACAGCTTTTCCGTATATGCATTTATACATATTTCTCTCTGCAGACACGCTCACACACACGCACACACACACACAATATATATATATATATATATATATATATAACTTGGTTGTAGCAAAACCAATGTATGTAGTGGGTTTATTATTAGCATCAAATGTACAATCTCTGAACGAGCATGTAAGGCTTAGATCGACGATCAATATAATAAAGAAATATCCAAATTTTGAAAAGTTATTATCTTTATTGATTCTCCAAACTGAAGCCATTATACGACGCTTGGAACGGCTCAAGTTAAAACATAATAGACATTCGTTGACTGTTATATTTAACAATATGTCTTTGAATAATGATCTGCTGTAAAGTGGTCTGATTTTCTTTAAATTAAATTATTCGCTCTGACTTAACATTGCGCTCTCAGGATTTCATCCTTCTTGGGATTATCTTCTACGGATTACCAAGAGTTTCGTTACTTAACTGTACACACACACACACACACACACACACACACACACACACACACACACACACACACACACATATATATATATATATATATATATATATATACATATATACCAAAATTTTCGTTACTTAATTATATATATATATATATATATATATATATATATATATATATATATATGGGGGGGGTATATATTCAAGTTGTGAGTATGGTGAGGAACTCGTATTGTCTGTGATGAAGCTGGTTATTTTCTTGACACAAATTATTTCTATTATCTTCCCATCCAAAACTGGTATTAGCAACACTAAGAGCGCAAAAAATTATCGACAGGAAATAAATATTATTTTTGTGAAGTTGCATGCGTTACCATATTCTAGATATTCTGACCAAATGAAAGTCAAGTCTATTATTCAATTCAACTAATGCTAACAAATAGTCTAAATCAGTATCAAAACACTGAAATATTTTCTTTTAAATTACATATTAAGTCGATTTCATAAAATGTCTCTGCTCTCTGTGAAGATGATCGACACTATGACATTTTGTCGTATATTTCTTCATTTAAAAAATTTTTTTTTTTAAAGGTTTCAAATTTTTAAAAAATTCTTCCAATCATCATCTCCAACAATTCGCTAAAAATATCAGTATATAACATTTATTTTGGAACACGATATGTAATTACATCATGCACTTGAAGTTTAGATAAGTCATGAACGACCAGTTTATTTGTATTCAATAAAACTAAGCGTTTAATTTTTGGAAGCCTATTTTTTTTTGTAATAATAATGGGTATAAAGTAATTAATAATCACAAAACAAAAGTCATTGAAACAAAGCAAGTTCAGTCGACCAATGATGACAATTCCAGAACAACGTAACTATAAACAATTTTTTTATCCTCTGCCAGCCGCTATGATGGAGAAAGCATTACCTCAAACCATCGCCAGTGAGACACGCTGCAAGAGCCATTCCGTTTCGCGAGGCTCGATCCTTAATCGAGACGCAATCGTGCCAATCCTACGAAGGAACACCATCGAACGAGTGCCAATAACCCCTGAAGTCTCCACTGCCACAGGAGTAAAAAAAATCTATCAGAAAGAGAAGAATATTTAGCTATTTTTTTTTATCTCTGCGTCTTGGGCGACGAACCCCGGCTCAACCGCGGACCAGATCAAATTACCGGCCGTAAATGTATCTGCACAGGTCGCATCCCCAAAAAACGACTTACCCATTTTAAAAGGGAAGATGGTAATGCCATCCGGCCGCTTTCCATCACCACGGTCGAGGCCTACGGGTTCAATTTGGGAAGGGAACCCAGCTGCATCCAAAGCTCTTTTGATGATGTCGTTAATTGCTGCATGCCGTGGAAAGCAGTCGGCACTACGACGACAGGAGAGAGGATGCAAACCAAACTCATCGATGGAGGCTTCACATCTGCATCTGTGACGCTCACATAATTTGATTCCAAGACGGATCGCGACTCCGACCCGAGTGCACTCAACATCTAAAAGTGTACCAGTAGATGAAGAGGGCACTGCGTTGAGCCAGGCGCCACTACTCGGTTGTGAAGCAGATAGTAGACAGGCGAGGCGATGCTGATCCAGAGAGAGCCTCAAATTAGTAAAATTGGCCTCGCATTTTATTTTATCCCAGCTTTTTTTGATGTTGTCGTCATCCAGGTAGAACTATTCTTCCTATACAAAAATGTTCTCATCTCAAATGCTTTCCACCGCGTTCTATAAGCCAGTGTAATGTGTATTTTTTAAATGATTTTCTTTCTCATAATATTAGAATATTTTCGCCGAGGTCTGTGTATGGAAGCGTGTCTGTGTATATAGGTGCTTTCTTCTTTTTTAAAATTTCATATAAATTTCCTGTTTTGAAACACAAACTGAACTATGTAGTTTCTTATTTTTCTCAGATTGAATCGTAGTAATTTTTATTAAAAATATTAAATTTAGGTAGGTACCTCCACAGATTCCCGATACTTAAATTTTATAATGAATTTTTACAAATGAAAAATCTTTCATGAAGATTTTATTTTAGTTTTAATATCAACCTAATAGATTAAAAGTAATATTTCCAATAAGCAAACTACTTGGGTGTGTTTCAAAATAATTTAAATTGATTGTTTTAACGCTTCGTTTAAAATTTCTGTTTTTTTTAAATTTAGTGCCACTCTTAGCATGCCATCATTTCAATATAATTCTGGTCATTAAATATCTGCTATAAAGAAAACATATTTTCTGAGAAGTTTTGATCAATATTAGCTTATTTAAAATATAATATTTAAAATATATGATTAAAAATACATTACCTGATTTAAAATATTTTTTGAAACAAGAATTAGTTACTTTAAGTTTAAAATATCGCAGAAATGCATTTTTTAACACAGCGGTAGGTTAGTTCCCACTATTTAAATTGTTCGGACTATCATCTTTGTTGACATATTTATCACAACGTTTTGGCCGTTGTGCGCTCCGCTTTTTTCAGGTGGTTGGAATGTCGAACTGAACCCATGATTTTGCTCGCTGGGGTTGAATGTTCTAGTTCCACGTGCCATGCCTCATGTATGTCAGTTATCAGTTATTTCCTGTTAATTCCCCTCTCCAAGTCCTCCACTACCTTAACAACGTATTGAACTCACAACTCTGGGTCCTGTATCAGCATATATGCTGATTCCTTAAGTTTACGAATTTTCCAAATGAAATCAGCACATATGCTAGGCCACAAAAATCTCCTGAGCCGACCAAGCAAAGAAATGAATACAATATGGGAACCAGTAATAAGGAGTGCCGGAGAAAAGCAATAACAACAACAAAGTTGCAATATGAGCTCTGGTAAAAGAAAATAGTTGCTGAAGACATTATATTTATAATACCCAAAAATCCATACACAGATGTTCTCAAGGACACATGGCACAGTGGATAAAACCGTTAGTTAGATCCAGTGTCAGGACACTGAGCGTTCAAAACCTGGTTATGGCTCTGTAGAACTTGGAGAGGGGAATTAACAGGAGATAACTGATAACTGACATCCCTCAAACATGGCACGTGGGACTTGAACAGCGAGCGACAGTATACCCCAGCAAGCGACTTAAAGGCTTCAGTTCGACATTCCTACCATCTGAAGAAGACCTCGGGTACAACGGCCGAAACGTTGTGATAAATATGGCAACAAAGATGGGAATGATAGTCCGAAAAATGTAAATACAGTACATAATACCTCATCTCAGAAATATAGAGAGATAATGGTTAGTTCACATTAGTTAGATATTAGATAATTTTGAAAAAATCGAATGAAACTCGATCACAGAAGTAGAGATATTTGAAAAAAAAGTCTTGAATTAAATGAGAAAACTAACATTGGATCTGTGCATATGAAGAATGTGTTTTTTTTTTTCATTCTATCTCATTGCTTTCTTCCCCCTCTTTCGCTCTCTTTCTCTCATTTATTTTCTTCTCTTTCACCAGTCGTAACCGAAAAAATGTGAAAAGTAATGTCTTCTTGCACAAATTAAAGCGTAGCTATAAAAGGGCTGTTTCTATAATAAATGCTGTTCTGGAATCAACAGAAAAGATACTGAAGAGAAGCTAGTGTTTCAATAGGCCAGGCGATGTCAATACTTGTTTCGAAATGAGAAATTCCTGGAGAGTTCATTTCTGGTGAATAAATGCTTATGCTTGAATAGATAATGATTAGAATTTATAAGGCAAACAATACAAAGAACATCATCTCCAAAAGAAGACAGGCACACTAATTCGATCAAAACGAAACGAAAATAGAAACATCGACAACAAAGAGTAAATACTGTGCATTGACAAGAAATGGCACTTGGAATTTAAATAATTAACGTGAGGAACAAGACTCTAATATATACACAAGGCAGGAAGTGCAATTTACTAAGAACAGTGCAAACGCACCTAGTTTGAATTTACACTATTTACATTATTCGGACTATTGTCCTCATCTTCGTCGCCATATTTATAACAACCTTTCGGCCGTTGTACGCTCCGGCCTTCTTCAGGTGGTTGGAATGTCAAACCCTTTATTTCGCTCTCTGGAGTAGACTCAAGGACACATGGCACAGTGGATAAAGGTGTTAGTTAGATCCAGTGACAGGACGCAAAGAGTGTGTGTTCAATACCCGGTTAAGGCAGTGGATAACTTGGAGAGAGGAATTAACTCGGAGATAACTCGTAACCGACATCCATTAAACATGACTCGTGGAACTAGAACAGTCTCCGAGTCCTTGTGGGAGTAGAATTATTTTCCGCACTTAAACCTCTCTCTCACAGACAGGATGTGGCGAGTCTCACTGCTCTATCACTATTACCATGGAAAGTGCTCGGTGAAATGCATCTCCTGGTTCCACCAGGTGAGACCTTCACGGCTAGGATCCGACATGCTATTTACATATTAGCAAACAACCAGCATTCAATCCGTATTCCACTGGCGAGAAATGTTTCACCCAAACAGCTTCTTCCCACGAAACATTGCGCTGTGGAACGGATTCTCTGATCACTACAATCTTAACATGTTCAAGTCTTGATGAAGCGTTATCTTCCCCTCCAATCTATACAAACTACCTATTATCGTAACTCTCTACTTCCAGTGGCTCACCAGGCCTTGTACAGGGTGAACATTATTATAAATATTTTAAAAGAACTACATTTGCTTAACACCAATTCCTTTTTACTTCTGTTTTTTTATCTTTTTACTACAGTCGGAATACATTTCTGTTGCAAATATACAAATCAATATGTCACCTACCCCTAAACGAAGTCGATCATAGAGAGATCACATGTAATCCAGACAAAGCCACGGTGTTGTGGCCAGAGCAAAGTAACATCAGTTTCCCTGCTCCTAACCTGAGTCAGAGAAGGAAACTTAAATGCAAGACACTGTATCGCTGTGGATAGCGCGCCGGACTTCTAATTCAGGGGTCGCAGGTCCATGCCCTTCTAGGTGTGGTTAAAAAGATTAAGAAACGATTATTGTTTTACAAGCTTTCAAATGTTCACAGCAGTAAAAAGTGGTTCGTTCGGACATATTTGATTTTCCAGCCATAAATACTTCTTGTTCTACTTGATCGTATGATCGGGAACATAGGGCAAATGCCTCATGGAGATAACATTCTATTCTGATTACAGATTTGACACGGGTCTTTTTTTCTACCCTGCAAAGCGTAGGAATATATTTTTATGAGTAAAAGTTCATCGGAACTTTTCACTTCCAAATAACATTCAGTCCAATCGAATCGGGTTGACTGGATAGGAAGGTATGAGGTTTCTTAATAATATCGACCTGGAGAGACGTACTTATCGTGCGTTACCGTTGGAAATTACCTGAAAAGAAAAAGACCAGTTTCCCCAAGTCTTGTAACGAAATTGGGTGACCGAGATTGCAGGAAGACGTAAGTTCTTTTGCTAGTCAGAAATCACGTGTCAGTGAACACTGACATTATTCACTTACAGATCTCTCCAAATTACACACTTGATCTTAGGAACTGTAATTAAAATCCGCTCAGTACAACTGCAGTATAAACTACTAATTGGCTCTAATGTAAATTTACTAATTTTTAAGAAACACATAATATACCTGAGTAAGGTGTCTGCAGCAGGGATTACTGGGACACGAGTATATTCATTTCTTTTTATTTTATATTTCCTGGTACTCTGCCAAAATGAATGCGCCCATTTTCAGTACAGCCCATAATATTTGTTGAAAACAGCTTCTATAAAAATTAAAAACAATTTTTGCTTCAGTCATTATTTCTTATATATTAGTCAATATTATAAAATAACGATGTTTATAAGTATTATTTTTATACGTGCATTTGTTTCGTTTTAATTTAACTAGCTTTTCGCCGACACTACATCGGACATAATTAAACGACGCCAATCATAAATGAAGAATTTGCGGCCGATTTGACACTTTTTCAGGAAGCCTGGGTAATCGTACCATCTCTTTTGAATTATGACAAATCTTCGGCTATGTTTCATTTTTGTATCGTTACTAATATACTAGTAATCTTTTTTAAAGCGGTTTCACGAAAGTAAGGCAGTAAAGCCACTAAGACTCTGGGTGTTGAAGAAATAGAAAACAGAATCTTTGCTATAGAGTAAAAACAAAAGAAGAGTAATCAGCAGGACAGCAGGTAGCGATTGACATTTTTTTAATGTTTCCTTCAGAAAGAAAGTATATTTCAAAGATGGAAGGAATGCATCGGATAAGAATGACATGACGAAAGAGGACGACCATCAATATACAGAAATATCGAAGGAATAGAAATATTAAAAGCAGAAGGAAAATTAGCGGTGAAAATTTGCAGAGAAACAAAGTAGAAGGGCGAGTTGGAATTGTAATAGAGATGTTGGCAAAACTTAGACGATTTCGGCAATAACAGGATTGAAGATATAATGAAGGAAATATACAACAATGGTTATATACCGGAAGGCCTAATTGGATCCATTGTCATAGTAATGGCTAAAAAGTCATGTGAAAAAGAATGTGAACAACAGGAGAAAATAAACCTAAAGAGCTATAAAGACATATCCAAATTCTGATGAATAGAGCTCGCAGCTGAATCAGACCGGAAAGAGGACAAGAACTGAGTGGGTTCGTTAAAGACACTAGAACAAACAATACAATATATATGCACAGAATGTTTTCAGAATGATCAATACAAAAGCATGTACACTTTTTAAATTATTCGGACTATTGTCCTCATCTTTCTCACCATATTTATTACAAGGTTTCGGCCTGTCAGTATCTGTCTATATTTCTGAGATGAGGTATTATGTACACTATTTACATTATTCGGACTATTGTCCTCATCTTTGTCGCCATATTTATTACAACGTTTCGGCTTTTCAGTACCTGTCTATATTTCTGAGATGAGGTATTATGTACACTATTTACATTATTCGGACTATTGTCCTCATCTTTGTCACCATATTTATTACAACGTTTCGGCCTGTCAGTATCTGTAGATATTTCTGAGATGAGGTATTATGTACACTATTTACATTATTCGGACTATTGTCCTCATCTTTGTCGCCATATTTATTACAACGTTTCGGCTTTTCAGTACCTGTATATATTTCTGAGATGAGGTATTATGTACACTATTTACATTATTCGGACTATTGTCCTCATCTTTGTCGCCATATTTATTACAACGTTTCGGCCTTTCAGTATCTGTATATATTTCTGAGATGAGGTATTATGTACACTACTTACATTATTCGAACTATTGTCTAGACTGTTCTATTTCCGCGTGTCATGTTTAATGGATGTCAGTTATCAATTACCTCCTGTTAATTTCCCTCTGAAACTTCTCCACTGCCTTAACCGGGTATTGAACTCACACTCTTTGGGTCCTGTCACTGGATCTAACTAACGCCTTTATCAACTGTGACATGTCTTCAAGGACATGTGGCCAAGTGGATAAAGGCAGTGGAGAAATTGCAGAGGGGAATTAACAGGAGATAACTGAAAACCGATGTCCATTAAACATGGCACGTGGAACTAGAAAAGCCTACCCCAGTGAGCGAAATAAAGGGTTCAGTTCGAGATTCCAACCACCTGAAGAAGGCCCAAGCGTACAACGGCCGAAACGTTGTAATAGATACGGCGACAAAGATGAGGACAGTAGTCCGAATAATGTAAATAGTGTACATAATACCTCATCTCGGAAATATAGACAGATACAAAAACATGTGCTATCAACTATGCTTGATAAAGAACGTCACAAAAATTGTTCTGACAGGTAAGACTGGGAAGGATGTTAGACTAATCCCGAATTATACTAGCAGCAAACCACCAGTAGCCAGACAGAAAATAAATTCAGTAGTTATACAAAAATAGTAAGGGGAAATAAGGCAAGGATGTATCTTCTCCTCTGATATAATAACCCTATATTTTGAGGTGATTCTGAAAGAGCCCTACCAGAATTCATTATTGGTGATCAAAAGCTTAACAATATTAGATATGCAGATGTCACAGTGCTGGTAGCAGACACCGAAAGGAAACTACAGAAACTCTTACGGAAGTTACTGAAGGAAAGCAAGACATCAGGAGTAAATATCAATTTCAAGAAGAAAGAATGCATAGTGTGTCATAACTGCTCAAGAGATACCAAAATCAAGCAAGTATAAAATTTAAATATTACGGTAGTGGTTTTACAGATGACAGAAGGTGCGCACCGATATCCGAAGGAGCAATCGTATAGAAAAATATGTATTTCAAAAGCTAAGTATTTAGAAAATGGAAAATTTCGTTAGAAAAGAAGAAAAGATTTCTGAATTGTTATCTAATGTCAGTCCTATTATGACAGTGAATGCTGGACAAACTTATCACAGCCTCGAAGCTTGAGACTATATAAATGTAATTCAACAGAAGGAGAACTGCCATGGAATGAACAAGTGAGTAACAACTAACATGTATAAAATCTCTCATTTTATCCGTGATGGAAAAGAAAATCTTACTTTATGATGGTGGGAAATGTAATTGCTTCCTACTTATTTGGCCCCGATCTTCAAAATTTACGAAAGAGAATTGATAGGGGATTTAGTTTGGCTTGTAGATGATTATCCTTGCCAATTATTATATTGTTATGCCACCATTGGATATGACTCCTCTCTTAAGAAAATCAATAGAGATTTTTTTTTTCTTAACAACGAACATTAATCAAGTTTGACAAGCAAACATAAAAGAAAAAATTGTGAAACGAAAACTACGCAACTTGCATAAATAAATTATGTCGAACGAGGAGAAAAAATCGTTATTCCAAGAATATCAAAAACCAAAAATTGAAGAAAACACGCGGAATAATTGTATTTGGAAGAGTTAATCTGCCTACAATAATAAAAAAACAGTTTAAAAATCATTTACAGCTGAATAAGAAAAATAGTTTCGTTAAATAGCAATTTGTTCTTGACAAAATATCTTAGCTAAAGCATTGACATGATTATTCGATTTTTTACAAATCTTGCTTTTATCTTATCTTTGTCTTTCCGTTGGCATTAACTTAAAATTTTCTTAAATTTGCGATTTGTATTTTTATAGTGATTTTGTTTTTATGGGGACACCAGATAAATGTTTTAATCATATTCTAGCAACATTCCATAAGCAGCATAGATAGTAAATTAAAGAAATATCTTCAAGTGAGATTTGAACTGGACTGCAGCACATTGAGGAAACTGTGTCGCATAGAAAGTGTTAAACTAATTAATCGACAGAAGCAAAGATAAGATTCCATTTTGTCTTTATTCATATTGTCAATTTACAGATATAAATCATCTGAAAATGTAGATATATTTTGATAAATGGAAACGTTTCATGAAATAGACGTGATTGAAAATGTATATGATGATGCGTTGTGCCATTCAAGGCTTCATCAGATCTAAAAAACAAACAAATGATATGGGTGTATGTGCATTTTTTCGTTTTCAGATCTGATGAAAGCTTAAACGGCGAAATGCATTTTCAAATCTATTTTCAGTCAACTCTATTTCATGAAACGTTTCCATTTGTCACAATTTAAAAACTCTATATCCTAAATTAAAACACAAACACATATATGTGTGTACACACACACACAAACACACACACATATATATATATATATATATATATATATATATATATATATATATATATATATATATATATACACACATATATATATGTATATATACACATATAGGTGCGTGTACATATATATATATATATATATATATATATATATATATATATATGAAAGTTAACATTGAAGTCAACACGTCATGAAATATTATATTATTTCATATTTACACACGCTCTATCTCTGATATTGAGGACTTTATCCCATAAATATAGCACACCTTTAGAGTATATTTCTTCATATATATATATACATATATATATATATGTGTGTGTGTGTGTGTGTGTAAGCATATTTATAAATGTACATATATATATGAATATATCTATATGAGAATATGTACATATATATTTGAACATATATATTTGTACATATATATATATATATATATATATATATATATATATATATATATATATATATATATATATATATATATATATATATGTACCTATATATATGTACATATTCAAATATATTGTTAATATAACAGACAACGAATGTCTGTGATGTTTGATCATGAGCCGTTGCTATAATTTCGGGAGAAAAAGAAAATAAAGACAAAAATTATATATATATATGTATATATATATATATATATATATATATATATATATATATACATATATATATATATATATATATATATATGTGTGTGTGTGTGTGTGTGTGTGTGTGTGTGTGTGTGTGTGTATATGTGTGTGTGTGTGCGCGCGCGTGTGTGTGTGTGTGTGTGTGTGATCTACTCTCCCGTCGGTTTCGACGTATGAGGATCTGACAGCTTAGTTCATTCAGTTATGAAATTTTGTGCGATAATCTTAAGTGGCACTTAAGACCCGCTAGTGATTTACAAAGCAGGCCACATATGAAGCAAGAGTGAGGATTGTGAGATGAGATCACTGTTAGATTGGCTGACCTTTTAGATATTGCTCTCACTTCTTGAAATGATTCAGACAAGCAGACTGAAAACTGCTGAGTCCACTATAAAACGTTGATCTCCATTATACTCGCTCCAAGGCTAAGCGCTCAAGGGCGTTATGTGGTATATTGACTGCTGACAAGTTGCTTTTCAGCTTGTCTTTGTATCGTAGCCATAGGCGTTCTAAATTCCTGTAGCCCTGATCTAACTGGCTGTGCATTAGGATCTTGGGTATCCTGTCATCAGATATTCTCAAGACATGACCATTCCACCGAAAGTGAGACTGTATAATAAAAGTCTCGATTCCCCCAATATTACACCTGTTAAACAGGTCTACGTTAGATGTTCTATCTTGAAGGTTAACTCCACAGATTGCCCACAGAAAGCTTTTATGGAAAACTTCTAGCTAGCTTATATGGTACCTGTATTGAGTCCATGACTCTGATCTATACGAAAGGATGGCAAGTAAGTACAACAGCTCCGTAAACCCGAATTTTCGTATCCAGTGGAATACCCCGCTCATTCCACAAGCGATGGCGATGTTTGCCGAAAGCACTGGTACACTTAGCAATCCGATGCATGATTTCACCATTTTAAGTTCGACTGTAATTGACTTTGCTAACAAGATAGGTGAAAGACTTTACATAGTTCAGGGCTTTGTCTTCTACTTTCAATGGTCTCTCTGGAAATTTGTAGACTGGTGGTTTTTGTTTCTCACTGCGGAATTGCTTCGGAGTAGGACAAGGTTGGTGTACAACTTCAGATTTCTTTATGCTATGTGTAAGACCAAATGCTTTACATGCAGCAGAGAAACGATTTATTAGATGTTGTGCCTCCTCAAAGGATATCGTAACAAGAGCAGCAGCAAACAACAAATCACGAATAATTTGCGTACGAAGGTGGGTCTTGGCTTTGAAGCGCTGATGATTGAAGATACCACCAGTTGTTCGAAACTGAAACTTGACGCCACTCTCTTTGTCTGCAAATGCATATTTCAGCATCACCGAGAAGAAAAGGGGAAAAAGGACAGGGGCTATGGCACAACCTTGCTTGGTGCCATTTGTAACATTAAAGGATTCCGACATCATACCATCAGACACGATATTAGCTTTCATTCTTTCATGAAAGGAGGTGATGACCTTCAGCATGTTTTCAGGGATGTCGAGTTTTATAAAGACTTGCCAAAGGCCCTCTTGATTCACAGTGTCAAAGGCCCTCTTGATTCACAGTGTCAAAGGCATTCGTCAAGTCCACAAACACCATGTACAAATCCTGGTTTTTCTCGCGATCCTTCTCTGCAACTTGACGAAGAGAAAATATCATGTCAATGGTGCCACGACCCGACCGAAAACCACACTGCGATTCAGGATAGATGTCGTCAACAAGGTGTATAATGATTCTGTTTAGAATCAGTCTAGCTAGGATTTTGCCTGCAATTGAAAGTAGTGATATCCCCCGATGTTTATCACAGACACACCTGGAACCCTTGTTTTTGTAGAGGTGTTTCATAGAGGCGTCTTTATAATCCTGTGGGACACTGCCTGCCTTCCATATCTTCACGAAAAGGAGATGCAACTTTTTTACCAACTTTTGGCCACCATGCTTATACACTTAATGTGGAATAGGATCCTTAGGAACAGGTGATTTGATGGAGTCAATTACATTTTGATAAGTAGGTTCAAAAGCCAACTCCGGAATTTCATCATTTTGCTCAATTGATGTGGTGTTTAACACAGTTTCGAAATGCTCTTTCCAGCGATCTAAAATGTCTGACTTATCCGTCAAGAGAGTTTCACCATCTGCTGTGGAGATAGGATCCTTTACCTGACCCCGTCGCCATCACTCTCTCGCCAGTGGACCTTGCAAGTGAACTGTGTGGATAAGAATGAATCAAGGTAAATCTCCAGAAAACCCACACAAGTTATTTGATTAAAGTGGTGAAGGCTTGTGAAGAACTACCCACACGTTTCGGAACCATTGATACACTCAGTCGGTGCAAATAAATGCCACAGACGAAGCAGACAATATACCTCAGGTTTTTCGTGTAAGAGTTTTCCATCTCCTAGACCAATCGTGTTCTATAACACTAAAGAGCTTGGTCAGCCCTGGTAGACACTATTCGCCCATAGCTCTATTTCTCTGCCTCCTACTACCCTAATTTACTTTTGGAATGCATCTTTGGTTATCACAATACGTCTTCGAGCATCACATTCCGTCCCTTGTTCAAACATTTCCCAGATATTTAAATGTCTGTACTTGTTTGCGTTTAGTATCCCCGATTTGTAATTTTTATTTTGGTCTCGTCCTTTTGCTGATAACCATGCATTCTGTCTTCTTTTAATTAATACTTAGCCCTTTCTTCTCATTCGCTACCTTCTGTATAGGTTGAATAAATTCGGTGAGAAGATACTTCCTTATATTAGAAGACTTTCTCTTCTGTATATCTGCTGAAGTCACTTTCTGTCCGTATGCAGGCGGTTTCCTGCCAGTATAGATTATTGATACTTCTAATATCCTTCCGAATATGTTAAGGTTGAGAAACTCTAACAGATCTTTATGGTATACTTTATCGAAAGTCTTTGCTTAATCTATAAAAAGACATGTACAAGTCATTTTGCACTTGTATTGCTCTTTCTGATGACCTTCTGAGCACAAATATTGCATTCCTTCTTCCAGTATCTTTGACGAACTCGCTACATGATTCTACTGTGCGTTCTATTCATCAGAATTGGGGTGATGTGTTTAGTATATGTCTCATTAGGCTAATAGTCCGATGGAATTCACATTCGTTTGCCCCAGGCTTCTTAGTGCTATGAAAATATGTCTTTAGGTCTTCTTGTATGTCACTACTGTTTTGGAATTCATTTAATATTTCGGTGATCTTACATATGTGGAAATTATCTAAGGCTACCATCATCTCTATTCCAATTCTATCTGCCCTGCCGATTTTATTCTCTTCAATTTGGACAGTGCAGATTCCACGTCGGTTTTTAATATTTCCGTTCCGCCGCTATCAAAAGTAAAGTTTTTCCGAACAATCACCAAGAATATATGCATAGAAAAGTCATCGAAAAGCAACGTTATTGTGATGGGAAGGGAGTGAAGCTGAAGTGCCTGGTCAGTATCAATAAAATTGCAGATAATTGATTCGTTTTTTGTCAAGAGAATAAAAAAACAATGTAAAGAAATTTTAAACTGAAGCAGATGGATGTACTCGTCATTTCGAGCAGATATGAAACAGTCTTGCAGTCACTTTAGAACAACAAAAAAAAAACAAATATAGAATAATTTCAGATTAGTTTTAAGGAAAGGAAAATATTCAGCCAATTTAATTGAGAGGATATTAAAGTAATTTAATTGAGAGGATATTTACAAGTGTTGCTTCTACTGCCCTCTTGTGCGAGGCCCCATAATCTGCTTTCTGAATATTCAATTAAGAAAAACCTTGGAAGAATTCTAGAGGGGAAAAAATGAATATTCAAGCAACAATAGAGTTGAATATTTACTTGTTTTTACGGTTTATCAACCCTTTCTGCGTTATTTTAGTTTGCAAGAATAATTAAGTATTGTGAGTGCTTTAACATTTATTTTAGAATGGCAATGATTTTTCCATGACATTTAAGTCATCACAGTGTGGATACGTATACTCTTCCCAAGGATATATGTACGTAATTGAATGTAAGGAACCCAACTGGATTTTGAGCTCAGCTCTCCGATTTCTGGTTCGAAGACGATATCAATTGCACCAATCGCACACACCAGAGTTGAAAAAATGCAACAGAACTGTAAAACATTATTAATATTTATAGAAATTCACTGCTGCTTGATTTCCAGCGAAATGTTGTGTATAAAAATAATTTTTAATTGAACAATAAACAAAATAAAGAAATATTAATGTACGTTCGCATGTATAGAAAACTAACAACACTATGAAAATACCAACAATATGAAAATAACAACAATATATCAACTTGTAAATCACAATCTATAATAAAATGTTCTGATATGCAATGGTTATTTAAAAACTTCAGCTCAAGGGCACGACAATTGACCACCCTGTAGAGATTGAATTTTTCTGTCGGACGAGCTACACAACGCTCGACAATAAATATGTCTATTTATTAAACTCAGTTTAATTTAACGGAAAGCCAGAGTTGATATTTATAGAGGATCGAACTGAATATCCCAATGAACTGATCTGCTAGACAAGCATACTAACTATTACACTAAGGAAGGTGGTTGATATTGGTGGGCGATGCCTTAGCTGGCATTTATTGCTATGCAGTTTTTCTAGCATGTGTGTTCTATCATAAGTGAAGAGAACAAGCATTGGCTGCACGCCGAATTCAGGCCAGGATATGAAGTGAATATTGAATGAAAATGTTTAATAAATAATTCATCCGGTTAGACATCTTCCTCTTTTAATCCAGGAAAGTTCCAAAACTTTATGCATGTAATTACGTTGAGACAGATATTCCGTTTACTTTAGTATGGAACAGGGCCAAAGAAGGGAAAATGATGACGAGGTATATTTTGTTGGGAGAATCTTACCTTTCAGGAAGATTTACCTCGCTTGAAAATATGCATTTTGACCTCGGATTTGTTCCAACGATTGTATAGTTTTTTTTGTTTGTTTTTCGATTTCTATTCTCAAAGTTAGTCAGTTTGTCAGACATGATACACGCTTAGGCGATCATGTATCTTGTGATACATGAGTGACGAGGCAGATTTTTTTTCCAACAGTAGGTTGCTATTTCGTTCTGCGGTAGACCAATTGCCATCCGGTCTCTGCTGCTATTTACCCATAACCGGAGGGGACAAGAAGAGGATTCATACTTTTCCCAATGGTATGAGCACTTAATTCTACCTCGGCTCCATGAAGTAATGGATAGCGGCTTGTATTAAGGAATCGGAGAGCAGAGTTCGAATTCCAGTCGAATCCATTACATTCATTTACATTTAATGCTTTTGGGAAAAGTATGAATCCTCTTCTCCTAGCTATGGGTAAATAGCAGGATAGACCGGGTTCTATAGCCTTGGATGACAACTGGTCTACTGCAGAAAGAAATGCCAACCTACTGCGGGAAAAATCTACCTCGTCATTCACGTATCGAAAGATACATGATCGCCTAAGCGTGTATCACGCATGGCACATAACTGACTTATCCTCAAAGTATTAAGTAGGAAGAGTGTAAGGCAAGCCCACGAGATTTGAAGTAGGATTATCCTTACTAAGATCTACATAATTCACACTATTTACATTATTCGGATTATAGTCCTCATCCTTGTTGTCATATTTATCACAACGTTTCGGCAGTTGTACGCGAGGCCTTCTTCAGCTGGTTGGAATGTCGAACTAAGCCTTTTATGTTGCTCGATGGGGTAGACTGTTCTATTTCCACGTGCCATGTTTAATGTTTGTTAGTTAGTTATCAGTTATCTTCTGTTAATTCCCCTCTCTAATTTCTCCACCGCCTTAACCAGGTATTGAACTCACACTCTTTGGGCCCTGTTACTGGATCTAGCTAACGCCTTTATCCACTGTGCCATGTGGCGACAAAGATGGGGACGATATTCCAAACAATGTAAATAGTGTACATAATACCTCATCTTAGAAATATAGACAGATACTACATAATTCACTCGCTCAAAGTCATTTTATACTTTTTTTTTCTGAGATACTGCTTGTATACAGCAAACTGTTTAGATATTTCTGAAGTATTTTGCTGCCTAGCATATCAAAATTTCCATCTCGGCAAGAATATGATCAAAAATATCTTTAATACCTTTTATTAACGTATTGATTTAACATGTTTGTTATCAAGAGGGGCTGCACAGAAACATTATTATTATCGCATTAACCCATTGTTAGTCGATTCAATTTCCTTTAAATTATTTTTTGTTGTTGTTTATGTTTTAATCAGTTTTGCTATTAAGTATCCCACATTTTGATAAGATATCTACCGATACAGATATGAAAAACACAAATAAACGTTTAAAATTCCAGTGTCTCATGCGCAAGAAGGGGAGAGAGTGCGCATGTGTAGTTACATCAACGGAAACATGAAGTCCAAAAGGACCAAACATGTCACCCGAAACTTTTTATAATGATTATGATTAAATTTCATAACATTGTTCTGGTATATAAATATGAAATATCAATTTTATTAGTATAACTACCAGCGATACAACGCCAATGTGTACAAAAAATTAATCTGAATGTTTCATCGCCAGATAAATTTATTTTACGTCGGAGTGATAATGAGTGTATTGAACACTGGTATAGTTGATAGGGTATGTATTTTTTAAAGAATAGTTGATGTAGTATGGGTAATGATCGTTGAAATACTTTTGCTTTTGGTGAGAAAATGAACTAATTTCAAACAAGAATTTTACAGACTTCTTTAGAATTGACTCAAGATTAGAATGGAACAGTACTACGGCAGTACTATATTTTAAAGTTAATTCGAAAACAGAAATCCATACTTGAGTTAAACCTACGTTTTAATCTGAGCAAAACATAACTTGACTAACCTAAAGTAATGCTTACATTATTTATCAAAAAATTATATGAAATATTTTACTTTTCAGAAAATGTTTCCTTTATAATACTCACTTTAAAGTCGTTTCATATAACTTAACTTATGGGTGTGTTGACATTAAGATACGGTGTAGAGTTTCGTCAATAAATATGAACGTGTAGTCTTTTGTTATTTATTTTAATAACAGTAATAAGTGAATGGAAATTATTTTAAGTTTTAAAAAACTGACTAGTTTAAAAAGGAAAATTAATTATTTCAGGCATAACATTTTTAATATAATTATTACAATACCAAAATAATGGTACTACATTCGTCATGTGTATACACATTGAATTTTTTAAATATATTTCTGGTTACATTAATTCCCTGAAATAAAAGATGCTGAAAATCTTATGAAAATGCAAAAATTCATATCACAAATACTCTAAAGCTAAATGAATATGTATGTGAAAGAAAAAAGTAAAAAGATTTCACATTTTATACTTCCAGATATGATTTCCAATGATTAAAATGGTATAATCTTATTTCCATTACCTTATTAATTTCCATTAACCTATTAATTTCCATTACCGTGTTAATTTTCATTACCTTATTAATTTCTATTAACTTATTATTTTCCATTACCAGATTGATTTCCATTCCCTTATTACTTTCCATTCCCTTATCAATTTCCATTACCTTACTAATTTCCATTACCCTATTAATTTCCATTAACTTATCAGTTTTCATTACCTTATTAATTTATATTAACTTATTATTTTCCATTACCTTATTGATTTCCATTCCCTTATTAATTTCCATTACCTTATTAATTTCCATTACCTTACTAATCGAAAAGCAATGTTTAGATTTAAGGACATTTAAATGAGTATTGTTTGTAATTTATTTAAATAATCAGCATAATCTCGAAATTGGATCTATTATTTTCTTTTGCTTCAAAGATATTTCATTACTTTATATTTCATAATACATAAAAGATAAATAAAGTAAAACGTTTAAAATAAATTAAATCAACAGACATAAAAGTATTGTAAACAACATTCATATTTTATTTCCTTTTCGTTAATTATTTAACAAAAGAAAAAATAACGAACAAATATTAAAAACGGAGAGAAATCATTTTTTTAATACAATCGTTCTTGTTTTATGTGCACACCTGTCTTATTCATTTTTTGCGATGAAAAATTAGTTTTTGATTCAAGTAATGCCAGTTGTTTAAAAAGAAAAGTGAAGAAATGAAACAATTTGAGGGATTTATTATTTATTATGAATACCACTTGAAAGATAAGCATTTTAGAAAATACATAATATGCATATTATATTTAAAAATATATTAATAAAATAATGGATAAACTTAATAAATAATAATATAAAAAACATATAATTTCAAAATATAATTAAATTTCACTGAGTTGATTATTCTTTTCGTTTCTTAAAATCCAAGATATTTATGACATTCAAATTAAAAAAATTGGGTCACTCTTTTGAATTGCAGAACAACTATAACTAATATATATATATATATATATATATATATATATATATATATATATATATATATATATGAAATCACAGTATGCCAGAAACAATATGTAGGAAAATCTGAATGGCCACTTCACTACAGAATTGATAATTATCGCAATCGAATTAAGTCGATTCCCCATGAAAGATTATTACCTGTAGAACGACATTTCCCCCAAGAAAAACACGACTTCAAAACCCATGCCAAATTCACTATAACCGAGAGAATAGAAAAGTTCAGAGCAGATAACATTAGAAAGATTTTAGAGTTCCACGAAAAATAAGTGGATACGACGTTTAAAAACGCACCATCCAAACGGGCTTAATCACTAATTTAACAATATAGATAGTATTAATATATAACCCCAGAAATCAGGACCTTCCCTTATTTCTCACCCACGCAAGACTGACATGCTTACAGAGGTGTTGAGGCTATATACAGCCACCCACATGAATATACACACTTGCAAGCAATATACTCACCCACTCCCTAATGAGCCAAATGATAACACACACTTAGAATAATATACACGCTTACGCACATCATACTCACTCACTCCCTAAGAACCAAATAACACACACACTTAACAGAGACACATCCCCTTTCCAGGAACCAATAAAACTGTCAAAATGACCAAGGGAATTCAGAGCAGCATGAATCTATCCAGCTCTTATCTTATATTACAAATCAAAGGAGACTGTTTGGCCAACACAAGGGCTGACCAAAATTCATGTTAAAAAAACACAAAAACAAAAGAAAACTACAGACAAAAGTTCATTTTCTCCATCAAGACATTCATTTCTGTAGTTCACTGCTACCAGCAAGCAGAAATATTTTTTTCTCCTAATGATGCCCATGTTGGCTAAAACTATTCGAGGAATCTAAATGAAATAATAATAAAAACGAAGGAATATTAATATACAACACAATGTGTCTGAAGATTTTATTTTTTGATATTTTTTATTGTTCAATATGTATATATATATATATTTATATATATATATATATATATATATATATATATATATATATATATATATATATATATATATATATATATATAATATGATAATGTTAATCGATAATCAGAGAGAGAGAGAGAGGGGGCACTCTTTTGAAGGCGTTCGGGTAGTGTGAATTTATACTCACTTATGAACGCAAGTCATTCGATGCCCCCTGAATTCTCATGGTTACTAGCGAAAGTTTGGTTACCTTTAATGTCAAGCTTCAAGTTTCAATGAACGCAGTGCTGCGAGGGGGGAGGTCAACGGCCATTCCTTCATTCCCCCACCCCACACCCAACAGCGGGCTTGGGGTACTGCACTGATAGAAATTAGAATCAACATGGAGAGAGTATCAGCAAGACAATTCCATGTCGAAATAATCTTATCCAGCAAGATGACAAGGTTCGGCTAAGTCATCATCCATTGTCCCTGTCTTTACGAACTCTGGCGACCACCTCCGACCCTTCTAATTACCGTCCTATCAGTTTCCTACCACTCTTCGGCAAAATCTTCGAAGCCCTTATCAACACCGAAGTGGTTAACCACCTTACATCACATGATCTGCTCTCAGACAAACCATATGGACTCCGCTTTGCCCGATCCACTGCTGATGTGCTTACGGCCATCACCGAATTTGTCTACCAAGCTCTCCATAATAACGGAGAATCTCGCGCTGTGGCCCTTGACATCACCAAGGCTTTTAATAGGGTTTGGCATGCCGGCCTTCTTCGCAAGCTTCAGGGATGTGGTATTACAGGCCAATTGTTGGACCTAATACAATCATTCTTGTCAAACCGTGAAGTGAAAGTCGTTCTCAATGGATTCCTCTCCAGCTCCTATCCCACGAACGCAGGTGTTCCGCAAGGCTCCATCCTAGACCCTACCCTGTTCCTTATATTCATAAATGATCTTCCTGACGCCATTGATTCCCAAGTCGGTATCTATGCGGATGACACCCCAATTTACTCCTGCCTGAGAAACAAATCTAGTGCCACTGACAAAATTAACCTGGCTGTTCGTCTCGAAAAGGACCTTCAATCGGTTGTCAACTGGGACAGGAATTGGCTGGTTAACTTTAACGCCTCCAAAACAAAACTGCTCTCCATTAATCACCACAGGGATCCTTCCCTGCATCCCATTACAATGTCTGAAGCTCAACTTTCTCTAGAGATCATCTCTGCGGCTGCTCGGTCTCACACTGACCTGAGATGGAACAAATACATTGAGTCGATTGCTTCATCCACCGCAAGGAAAGTTGGCTCCCTGTGCCGGGCCAGGAAATTCTTCCCCCCTGAATCGATCCTCCAAATTTACAAAGCAACCATCCGCCCATGCATGGAGTATTGCTGCCATATATGGTCTGGGGCCTCTTCTGTTTGCCTCAAGGTTCTTGATAAGATCCAGAGACGGGCATTCAATGTACTTGGCCCTAATCTGGCTTCTCGTTTGCAGTCTCTCTCTTACAGACGCACCGTCGCCTCTCTCTGTCTCTTTTATAAATACTTCCATGGTAATTGCTCCGATGAGCTGCTATCGCTCGTTCCCAGGCTCCATGAATTCAAGCGTCCTACGAGGCTGGCATCCCGTTCCCACCCTTTCACTGTTGAAACTGTTAAATGTAGACGTCTCTTCTACTCCAATAGCTTCATATCTCGCACCTCACGCCTATGGAAACCCCTTCCTCATTCTTGTTTCCCTGATGACTATGATCTCCAACTATTCAAATGTAACGTCAATCGACATATCCAGTTGCCTTGAGCTATCCTCTATCCTTCTCCACATCCGTTCCTCTAACACTCCTATTTGCTCTCGCTCCAAATCATCTATAACCCATTGCGTGCTAGTGGCTTCCAGCCTTGTCTGGGATGAAAAGCTTTAAAAAAAAATCAGTATGGATAATTCTAGGGAGGATATAAATCCAGAGAGCTCAATGTCGAAAAAAGAGCAAGTAATAATTAACAATTCGGAGAACTCAGAAAGACATGGTAATATTTTATATTTTGCGAGACCGATAAAATTCGGTTTCGCTTCGTCAGAACTTGCGGTTTCAAAACAATGAGTTGATTCAAAAATTCCTTCAGGAATCAATAGAAAAACGAAATGAGATTAGCGGAGGCTGTGTTTTAAGGTACTTACATAGAGTTGGAAGGAGAGCAGGGAGGTACATATCTTTAGGAGATACGGTGTTTGTGGCATTGACCTCTCGTTCACTGAACAAGAGAAAGGAATAAAGCAATAGGGAGAGGCAGGGAAGAGAAGAAAGGAAGGAATAAATCTTACACAAATACCCATACCTACATACGTACAAAATTTTCTATATATACATATAATTACACTTACATATTTGTGCCTTTATCCATACACACATTCGCATCCATCTACACATATATCTTTTTACGTAAATACGTCCACCCATAACTATATATATATGAATATATGTGTGTGTGTATGTAGAATCACCGTCTATGATGCTTCATAGAAATCCGCCTCCCTTCATCACTAGTGACCTAACTTTATAAAAATCCTCTCACCTTGGCATCTAACGTTCACGTATATCTCTCTCAACATGTTCGTGTATACACAAGTATACTATGGTACATTGCTTTTGTATCTTTGTTCGGACATAGTTTTTGGACATGCAAACATGTGTACCCCCTGCTGTGTAATTAGGTACATGAGTATTCTGGTGGGGTATGTTGTATTCTCTCATTAGTAGGGGCATAGATTAATCGTTGTGTATATATATGGGGTCACATGATGAAAACGATCTTAACTGCCCCTTTATAGCCACACGATTAGTGATGTGTTTGAAGGCATCTTACATGTTATCTAAGTATTGATTTAGAAATGTACTATATGTGCATAAATGTTTATGAATAAAAATAGATATATAAATGTACATAGGTATATATGTGTTATGGTCCAAGATCCTTGTACCACGGTGATGGTCCAAGGTAGAACCAATGATTAATAACTCGAACACAGGTATGGAATAACACAGATATATTACAAACAGAAATATATAAAAAGAAGTAGAAGCATTAGTAATGACTATCAGATTTGGTTAGAGTGTACTCTGTTGTCGCGACAAGTATCACTATTCCAATGTTCTTACAATTAATCCCCCTGCTCTCTCTTGAGGCGCAGTATTTATAATGTCCGGAATAGTCCATTATTATTATGGGTAAGTTCCCATAACAATATGTAAGTGTATATATACGAATGGGTGAACACATCTACGTGAAAAGATATATATATATATATATATATATATATATATATATATATATATATATATATATATATATATATATATTTATATATAGGTGACTATAGTCGTGTCGAAAAACCTTCGAATTCTTGATTTAACAATAGCGAAATCAATCTCGAAGGGTAAAAAAGGTTTTTAAAAAGAAAAAGCCAGGAACATGGAAGTCTGTCGAAAATAATCGCACAGATACAGGTTCAAGGCCCAAAGAAAAAACCCCGATACGAGTAAACAACTAACTAACTAAAGAGCTCGATACAAACGTAGATCTGCCTAAGTGAAACCTTGGTAGGTTTGTCTGGCTCATTAGGTCTTGACTATATATATATATATATATATATATATATATATATATATATATATATATATATATATATATATATATATATATATATGTATATATGTGTGTGTGTGTGTGTGTGCGTGTGTGTGTGTGTAGAGAGATGCGAATGTGATCGCTGATATAACGACGAAAAATTTCCTAACATGTAAAGGGAGTTTTTTATTAATTGATATCTTTATAAGCGAACAAATACGTGAAAATATGTCAGCACTCTCCTCTCACCAGATCTCAATTGGTGTCTTTACAATCCAATATTACATGCCGTTAAGGCTTTGCATTTCTTAATTTCTCAGGTTAATAAAGATGCTTTTCGAATCAACCTTGCTACCCGTTTTAATGATTCTCTTACAACAAGACTATTAATTTGTGACACACAGGGCAATTGCCGTCTGCTCGTTTCTGCGCAGAACAAAATGCGCCGTTAAATGCTGCATTCATTTAGCAAATGAAACTGCTAATTCATAATAGTAGTATATAGCTGGCCCCACGTATTTGATGATACCCAGGTGATTTGTGTTTATTCAAGACACACAGAGCCCACCTGTGTTTTATACTGCAACTATGCTGAGCAGATCTAAGTTAAAGTTTCTGGGGCAAGATCATGTTATCTAACGGGATCAATATTTTCAAAAAGTCCAGCACGCTGAAGCCTTCAGCCACTTGACTTGACTTGTGATTAATTGCTCGGACACATATCGACGGCCCCGAATGGTTCCGTCTACCCAATGTCACTCACAAGGTTTGGTTCAACCCATGGTATGGTTTTCAGGCACTTTCCAAAAGTGGCGCATGCTGGCATAGACTCCACCAGTCTGATAACATCAGGAAGTCTCCTTCCTGACAAATCGACCATGGTGAGATTCGAACCCGGGTCTCATGCGAACTTTCTAACCACTCGGCCGTATACACCAATCCTATACTTTTATTTATATATATATATATATATATATATATATATATATATATATATATATATATATATATATATATATATATATATATATATATATATATATATATATATATATATATATATATATATATATATATATATATATATATATATATATATATATATATATATATATATATATATATATATATATATATATATATATATATATATATATATATATATATATATATATATATATATATATATACTTATGAAATTATTAATATCATTAACAGAAATATAATAACAAATTCAATAAAAATTTATTTGCGACTCTTCTATATTTTTCGTAATGACTTGTTGAAATTGTCTAATCATTTTGTGGAGACCCCTCTAGATAGATTAATAGATAAATAAAGAGAGAGGGGGAGCTAGAGAGAGAGAGAATTGTATTAGAAATCAAGAAAGGTAAATAAATTTTACAAGAAATCTATTTGCACCGGTAAACATGGCAGTTTTCTTTGCTGTTTTGTACACATTTATTTTAGACTCCGTCTTACACTCCGAGAAGATTTAGAGATATTTTCCAAGTTAATAAAATATCTTTTTCACTTCATAAATAAAAAATATGCAAACATTTTTTTTATTTTTTCACAAAATTGCAGTGTCAGATAGGTAATTTGTCGCCATTTTAAATTTATAATTTCGCGCAGCCGCGTAGTTTGTTTTTTTTTTTAATTTGTCGACTTAGCAATGTAGTAGGGTCAGTTGGCCACTTTATGTGAGAAAAATAGCACCATGGCGCAATTGCCACCGACATAAATTTGGGAACGGCTTGCCGCACTACTTGACATTCGCCCCGAGTGATTGGACGTCAATCTGAGGGCAGTGCAAAGTATAAAGAAAGAGTTGGATGAGGCTAATGGTGATTACGAAAGTAGGGCAGCTCGAAAAACTCACTCTGATTGTTCTGATAAGAAAAGAACTCCCGAACTTTTCTGGTGAGGGTTCAGACTCAACACAGAGGCATATATCAATTGCCTTGAGGAAGTAGTGCTGCCCTGGTTCAAGAGGGTGTCAGCTGGAAGATCCTATATCTAACAACAGGACTCTGCCATATGCCATACAAGCAGGAGAAGCCAGTCATTGCTGTCAAACAATTTCAGCGACTACCTCACAATCTGACCAACTAACTCCGCAGCCTAACCCCCTTAATTATTACGTGTGTGGTGCAGCTGATCAAAAGATAAACTTCTTGTAACACCATGCATGATCTGTGGGTAAGAGTTATGGCAGCATTTATCAAATTAAACATGCAGAACGTCCAAAAGAGTTGCCGGAAATTCCGAACTTATTTCGAGGCCGTGGTTGAAGCCAATGGCGATTTTATTGAATAAATTTTCTCTTTAGTATTTCAAGATATTTGTGTAATTTTGTAATATATCTGTTAAAATGAGTTGACAATATTTTCATTTTTGCGTAATTTGAACATCAATTTAAACATCGCACCCTGTATATCACAATTTGTGATGATTTGCATTCTCAATTTCTAATAATGAAATTAACTACTCGAAATGATTGACGCCATTAAACCATTCTCACTCGTGGAATAAATAAAGCATTCGATCGCTTATATATATATATATATATATATATATATATATATATATATATATATATATATATATATGGTGACCCAAAAATAACGGGAATTTTTCAAGTGCGTATTGCCAGACATGAGCAAGTAGCAACAGTGCGAGACAGTGACCTTGAGTAAGTAAACATTTTGCCATTTTTGTAACGAGAATGAAATTCACAGTATCCCAGCTGAGATGTTGCAGCAGATTTCAAGAATGTATTTGTTCAGGAGGACGCCATATACAGGCCGTAATTTTAAAAAAAATGAAAATTCCATCATTGTTTCTTAAATGACATGTTTTAAGGTTTCAATTACTATGAATTAAAAATTTTCCTTCCATCACTCTTGGTTTTATTGGATTGTTAAAAAGTTCCCGTTTTTTGGGTCACTCTGTATATCTAAAGAGAGAGAGATACATAGATAAAATAAATAGAAGAAAAGTTTTGTCATTTAGTTGATTGATGTAACCTTCAGTATGCCGACTCCAGAGTTTCGTAGACGGACGTGTCCACCACTCGTTACTGGTTATCAGCAATTGACTGCTTATACATTTTGATTTTTCTTTTTTTTTATGAACTTATCATTGGTGTAATTTCTTCTCGTATTGTGTGGGTGTATGTGTTTTTCCTGTGCGTATGCGTGTGCGTGTGTATGCTGGCACGTTTGCTTCCATGCTACTGTTTTCGAGGATGTGGGTTCGCGCGCGTGTGCCCGTTCGCTCATCTGCGTATATGTGTCCTTTTTTCGATTTTTTCTTTCAGTTTTACACATTCTCCTTAGTTTTTTCATATTTTTGTCTATTTTTGTTTTCTTTCAATTGTAGCCATCTTTTGCAATTTTATTTCCGTTTTTATTTATTTTAGACATGATCTGTGTCTATGTAGTTGTTTAAATTTAAATATGCGTCATGTTGTATGTTGTGTGCTGCATAATATTTTGAAAAATTATCAATGAAAATTCTTCTTCTTAACCTACACTTTACTCTGGTCTCTTCGACTTGCATCGGTGATGACTCTTTATAACCTCGCTGTAAATATATATTTCTTACAATATTTTTAAGAATATCGTACACAAATATACCGAAATGCGGTCACACATGTGAATACACATAATGAGATTTTCGTCCACACATATCATTAATACAAAAAATTTGCTACCTTCAAGAGGTATACTCTGTAGATTGGAGTAATCAGTTGTACAATTACTACCAGAGATATCGATAAACCATCACAGATACAGCGGCTGGTTGAATACACATTTCTTTTTAAAATTTGATAGATGTTAATATGTAATAGAATGATGAGTATTTCACATTCAAATCTACTTCTAGAGATATGACTATATGCCAAGTAGTTAGTATTTTGACGATGAGCTTGTTAACCACTACAATTTAAGTACGAGGTTACTCATTCAAATCCTAAATGACATGATATTTTGTTGAGTGCTTAATATCATTAATTTTTCAAACGTAAGGCATTATTATATTTACTGTCTTCATTTCTGGACTCTTTTCTTCGAGAAATCGAATCTCAAATAACGCGCCTCTATAATCTTCTTGGAAAATCCACCAATTTACCAATGCTTTCCTTTTCGTTCAAGAATTTCTCGTTTTTTTATTTACCTTATTTTTTATTCTCTACCTCTCCCCCTCTCTCTCTCTCACACACAGACACACAGACACACACACAGAGACATTTTCTCCAAATTACGTGTATAATTTTTATTCCCTACTATTTTGTAATTCACTTAATTTCACTCTCTTTCCCCCTATATCAAAATTTTCTCAACAGTAATTTATTGGTGATTTATTTTCGGTTCGTACATTTATTTGTCCGAGAATTATTTTCTGGTGTGGTTCACGAATAATGGTCTTATCCACTTACCCCAAAAGTGAATGTTGGAACTTATACTAAGTTAAATCTTTATAACAGTTTCATACTCCCTATCCATAACTCGTCCCTCCGATCCATATACTTCTTTGTAAGCCTGCATTTTATATTTGTTTTCTTGCCAATTATATGCCCACGCCCTGTAACTATCTATACTAATCTATTGGGGGGAGGGGGTATTGGATCCACGTGAATCCCCTGTTACCCTCTCCTCCTCCTGATGTGTTTTTTAGTCCTCTAGTTCATGAGCGAGCAGTATATGCATATCTTGCGCTGAGTTATCTGTGACGCTCATCTTGGCTCTCTAGATGAGTTTTCTGATTCGTACTCGTTCTTCGTAATAATTTCTCTGTATAGCAAGCGCGGAATTGCTTGTTTGTTTTGTTTGTTGTGGCGTTTCTTTCACTAGGAGTAAATAGGCTCTCCTATCGCCGGGTCAATACCCGTCCCCCTTTTCTTAACAGGGTTAGAGTCTCATCTCTTGTTTCCAGTTTAGGAAGTGGTTCCCGTTTCCTTTCCTTTACGCTGGACTTAATACTCGTGCCTTCCCGGCCTTGCTTGGGTCAAATGCTTAAAAAATATTATAATAAATATCATAATGTCAGTCTTACAAATAAATAGGGCGAGTATATATATATATATATATATACAAATGTAATGCTCTGTTATATCTGAAGAGACATAATTATGCACGTATGTGTATATTCAAATATATATTCCGATCTCACATTGTACATATTCTGTAGGCTTGCGAGTTATGTACCATGCATCGCCGGGACATCAAACGTCTGGAGCGGTTGCAGAAAACGAAGCTCGAAAGGATACTTCGCAACAGTTAAGGGGACCATATCAACAAGGACGTCCTCTCTTCGACGTCTTTCCTCAACATCTAGGCTACTATCTTTCAACATCGTCTCCGCTGGCAGAGTCACGTATCAAGAATGCGTTCAACACGACTCCTGCGTATCATCCGCTTTGGAAAGCTCGCCAGCGGCAAGAGGAAAAGCAGACGCCTAAAACGACCAAGTATCAGTTGAAGACATCCTTGATACAGGCCAACATTGACACCGAGACCTATGAAACCTTTGTCGCAAATCGACACTCCTGGCGTAGAAGCATCCACGTGGGTGGGACAGAATTTCAAGCCCCACCGCGAACATGAAGAGGATCAGCGACGTGCTGTCAGGAGCTTCCAACTCGCCCAGCAACTCCGGCACTCATCTGTAACTCCTGCATCAGCTTTAGGCATGGCCTTCACAGACATCTCCGCCACCGCCGCGACGAGAGGAGAGTCAGGGAATAAGGAGAGAGTATAACGACTCCAATGCTCAGATACGAGCGGGAACGGACGAAAATACGCGCGCGGACCCACACACACTCACACACACACACACACACACACACACACACACACATACATATATATATATATATATATATACATACATATATATATATATATATATATATATATATATATATATATATATATATACACACACACACATATATATACACACATATATATATACATACATATTTATATATATATATATATATATATATATATACATATATATATATATATATGTTATAAAAATGATTAATTATGAATAAATAAAAATATGTCGGATTAAAGAATAAAGTCCACTATTTCTATCTATCTATCTATCTATCTATCTGTCTGTCTGTCTGTCTGTCTGTCTCTCTCTCTCTCTCTCTCTATATATATATATATAGATATATATAGATATATATATATTATCATATATATACACAGAGGCAGGTAGAAATAGTGGAATTTATTTTTAATCCGACATATTTTTATTAATTCAGACGTTATTTTTAGTGGATACTCGTATTTGACTGTTTAAAAAAAATATTTGTTTACATTTTCAAATACGAAACAGAGTAGATATTGGTTTTGAGAAAAATCTAATCGAGTCAGTGCAATTTAAATGCAAAATCGAAAGTTGCTTTATTGGGAAGCTCATCGCAGCTGAACGGTAAACACACGCACCTTTCTTTAATAAGTGTTCTCTAGTATGCAGGCCGGAAACATTCTGAAATAAGTGCATTCACAAAAATAGCGTTTGAAATAATAAAAATAGATGAAAAAGATGGACAAAATATTGCAATGGCTTAGAAATCCACACTAAAAGGATATTCGCTGCTTCAAAATATTTATTATGAGGTCGCTAATTTTAAATATCGTTATATATAAAATGTGTGCGAGCACATGTTATGAAACTCCATTGGCTATTAATTAATATCCATATAATTATATCATAAATACGATTAGTAATTGCACATAGGACACAATGTCTTTGCGGCAATGTATTGATCTGGTGGTTATAGAAATAGAGGTTGTAGCGATGTGTTTTAGACAGATACAATTTTCTTTTGAATGATATAGAAATGTTCGAGATCATGTATGTCTTAAATAACATTTCGAGCCCCATATATTTGGAGGGGTTTCAATTCTCTTGTATGTTCAACTGAATAATCCACTTCCTGGAATCGTGTGATCAAGGAAATCATCAAATAGCAATCCGAATGTTGTGAAGATTCCTGTCGCCGGTTTACCATTTCTTGTCGCATTCATTGCCTACCTCTGAATTACGTTTAACATTTGAACACTGCTATTCGTTACGCTCTATCTGGTTAGACCTGAATTACAATGACTAGCATACGGTGTCTTTCACGTTCATCTTGCTGTTATATATATATATATATATATATATATATATATATATATATATCACAGCAATAAACGCTGACTACATAGGAAGGAGGACACAACGCCTGAACATGAGAATTAAACAGCACGTTCCTACCAACATCAGGAACCACACTTTGCCGTTGTATGGACTTGTCCCAAACACCTACGGGTCCGCCATATATGAGCACTTATTAAAGTGCAGATTTTGAGCAGCTAATTTTAGTGTTGACCAGTTCACCGTGTTGTCCCGACTCCATTCGTTATTTCACCTTAAGGTGCTGGAGGCACTTTACATCGGGTCCCGGAAGCCTTCCTTGTGCAAACAGCGGGAGTGTTTTTTGTGGCTCGCTATCATTTGGCTCTAGCTCCTTTTGCTCATATGTTTCCCTTCCTCCTCCACATTTCTTGTTCATTGTACATTTTCTGTGTTTTTGAATTTAAATTAAATTTCCCGTTGGAAGCCTGACGAGCGGGAGCGAAACCGGTTGCTTCACCCGTTTTTTAATATGTCTAGTAATATCAAGTATCATACCTTTATTGCTGTGATAAAATTTTGTACCTTCAAAAACATCATTACATATATATATATATATATATATATATATATATATATATATATATATATATATATATATATATAGTATTTACATTAGTCGGACTATTGTCCTCATCTTTGTCGCCATATTTGTCACAACGTTTCGGCCGTTGTACACTCCGGCCTTCTTCAGGTGGTTGGAATTTCGAACCGAACCCTTTATTTCGATCACTGGGGTAGACTGTTCTAGTTCCACGAGCCATGTTTGATGGATGTCAGTTATCAGTTATCTCCTGGTAATTTTCCCTCTGAAAGTTCTCCACTGCCTGAACCGGGTATTGAACTCACACTCTTTGGGTCTGTCACTGGATCTAACCAACGCCTTTATCCACTGGTTCAGGCAGTATAAAAATACCCTTAAATTAAGTTACTGTTGCACTGAAAACTTAGAAATGAATATTAAGAAGCGGTATGCTAATATCTTGAATAAACAACTAGACCAAAATCAAAAAAATCTTGATCCTAAAGTAAAAAGAAATTAGGAAAATGAAAAATTATGTAACTGGAGAAATCCTCAAAACTGTCCTCCCTATAATAAATGTTGCATGCATTCATTGGTTTATCAATGCTATACTTTATCCACTGAAGATCCAGACATAGTTAAAATTTACATCGAATGCACAAAACAAGATTTCAAAAGGCGTCGAAACCAACAACAAATGTCCTTTAAACATAATAAATATAGAAATCAGACGTCCCTGTCTAAATATTTTTGGCACTTAAAAGAAATCAATAAAGCTTCAACAGTAAAATGGAAATTAATAAAAAAGCTAGAGATTGTAGGTCACTAAATGTCCTTTGTGCATAATTGAAAATTTATACATTAATAAGTTCCTGAAAAATAAAGCAATACTTAATCAAAGAAATGAAAAAGCTATTTTTTGTAGACACTGTCAAATATTTTCCTTAAATAATGTTTAATTTTATAAAAGAAATGAAAGATGGAACACATATTTATAGTTGATCTTTGATTAATAATTTGTTTTGAAATACGAATGTAATTCAAATATATTTATTTAGAAAATAACGTATAGTTTATT
>OZ038485.1:129741329-129766329 GCA_964036315.1 Acanthosepion esculentum
GAAGATAAAAGTGTTTAGCGTCTCCTCCCAATATCTGATAAATAGTGTACTATTCCGTTTTAACCTCCTAGAAAAAGGGGAACAAATTACTTTATTTCGGTGCGAATATGAAAGTAAGAAAAAAAGAAAGAAAGAAATCCCAAAGGAGGAAATACGAAATATTAGAAAGAAATGGCTAAGAGAATAATAACTAATGAAAAAGTTTATTTTAGAAAGAAAGAACGAAAGAAAGTAATAAAGAAAGAAAGAAAGAAAATAATAAAGAAAGAAAGAAAGTAATAAAGAAAGAAAGAAAGAACGTAATAAAGAAAGAAAGAAAGAAACAAACAAACAAACAAACAAACAATGGAAGAAAGAAAGAAATCCCAAAGGAGGAAATACGAAATATTAGAAAGAAATGGCTAAGAGAATAATAACAAATGATAAAGTTTATTTTAGAAAGAAAGAAAGAAAGAAAGTAATAAAGAAAGAAAGAAAGAAAGAAAGAAAATAATAAAGAAAGAAAGAAAGAAAGAAAGAAAGAAAGAAAGAAAATAATAAAGAAAGAAAGAAAGAAGAACAGATAGAAGTGCTTATTGGTTATTTCATTGAAATGGAAAAGGTTTTCAGTATCAAATCAGTATTTTACCCAGTTCTTAAAAACAGCATTCATATTTATGATTGTTATAGCAATATTTTGTCATTAAAATTGTTAAGATCAAATACTTGGCGACCCGATAGGGTAAATTCTGCTGATTTTTTTAATTTATGGTTGTCGAACTCGCCATGTACGAATTTAATGATTAACATAAGAATTAAGATTCATCAGAAAATTAAAATTGGAAAACCGTGAAAACTTCCCGTGTCTTTCTATTGAATTTAAATTTTATTATATTATTAGATACTATAGAGGCTCGGATTGAGGAATCGGAGAGCCGAGTTCGAATTCCAGTCGAATCCATTATATACAATTACGTGTTCATACCTTTGGGAAAGGTATGAATCCTCTTCTTCTCCCCACCCACTGCTATGGGTAAATAGGAGGACAGGCCGAGTTCTATAGGCTTGGATGGAAATTAGTCTAACGCAGAAATAAATGGAAACATACTTTGTGAAAAAACCCGCCTCGTCAGTTATGTATCGAAAGATACATGATCGCCTAAGCGTGTATCACGCATGGCACATAACTAACTGATACAAACAATATTTAAAAAAGAAGTAATATATAAAAATAAATAATTAAACAATAAACATATATTTGAGCAGGCTTCTGGAATAGGGGTCAGCTAGCCATCTTAGGGAACTGGTTCATTAAGACACAAGCACCAGTCGTCATCGATATCATATATATATATATATATATATATATATATATATATATATATATATATATATATATATAGTTTGATTAATACGAGTTTTTGACCCTGGGTTTCACCCTTTCTGTGATAGTCAGACAAACTGATTAATTTTTGAAATTTTGGATTTATTCATGATTGCGTATATCGGTGTTTTCTGGTAGTGGGAGGAAAAATTGTCGTTGGAAGGACAGTCATACGTAGGCAGACATACATACACGCACATTCATACAAACATAACCATATATAACCAATGTGGGACTGGGCGTATGTGTACATCCATGTATCGTGTACGTACGTACGCAATTGGTCGCTGTATTCAATGTTGGATTGTGTAGCGAACTTCTTTCGCATGTCGCAGTGTCAACGCACATACCGTTCCTCTATTTTTTGCGGAATAATGTTTTCTCGTTCACATACATATACGTATGCACGCGCGATCACAGTTTTTTTGTTGTTTTTTTTTAATGAAGATGGAGTCCGTGTAAGAATATGGTAATAAAATTGTTATTATTTTAACTTTTTAATGAAGTTTTGTTATTTTAAAGCCGGTTATTTGCTTGTTTTTGACGATTGTGCTTATGTAAATGTTAGAAGCTCCAATTTATAATACTTATTAATAATTATGCGGTGGTATTAATTTTGCTGGGGTAGAGGAAGTATAATTATGGACTAATGCGACAATGGTAATTGTGGTGCGGTATTAAAGGTTGCGTGGAGCGTGTGATGATAATACCAATTTTAGCAGAAAATAGTTATGGTAAGATGGTAGAAGTGAAGGTAGAAATGGTGTTGGAATGGTAATAATAATAATAATTATTATTATTATGGTAAATTGAATCAGAAAATAATTGATGATGTTATGGTGAAAGTGGTTTCTCTTTTCGTGTTCATAGGGTTAATGGTGGTTTATGTAGCAGTGTAGGTTGTTTTTTATTTTGTTTTTTATCCGTTTGGTATAAATTGTGATAATGGGTATTTGTTTTCCTGTGTGAATTTAGAAATTATTTCTTATCTTATGTTTAGTAATTTCTTTTGTTGGGTGTGGGAAATTATTGCTAAGTAATAAGTATAGGCATTTATAAGTAGGCATTTCTTTGCTATATTGTTATAGGCAGGGGCGTTTTTCAATATTCCGAGATTATACTTGGTGTAATATTTCTGTCTTTTAGTTGCCGTCAAAACAATCATATGGTGGACATTCTTAAACTTAATATAAAAGCAATTCTCTGAAACAAACCGCTTAGCAAAAATATTCAACAAAAATAACGTCAAAATTAGTTATAGCTGCACAAAAAATATAACGCAAATAATAAAAAGCCACGACAAAAAGTAACAAGCCGCAATAACGCAAACAAGGCACCTAAATGCAACTGCAGAAATAAAACATGTCCACTCCAATGGAATTGCCAACAAACGTATATAATATATAAAGCCAAGGTAAGTGCAAACAAAAGCACAATGTACTACCTCGGTGCCACTGAGGACCCTTCAAGAAAAGAAAACACAACCACGACCACTCATTCTTCGGCAAAAAAAACTCCAAAAGCACTACACTATCCAGATACATATGGCATCTCTTGACATTGTCCAAACAGTTTTTGCGTTGGCGTCCGTTACTACGTTCACCTTCAACTGAGCTTTGCATGATGGTCGTGCACAGGCTGTCGTGCTTTGTAATGTGTCCAAACCACGCCATTTTCTCCGTTTTATAGTGGCGAGAAGTTCTGTTTCCCAATAAAAATTTCAACCGTATTCCGCACACTCATTGTTTTTTTTTTTAAATACCAAGGAGTTTTCTCATGCTTTCGTTCTCAAATGTTTGGTCCTTCTATCGGATTCTGCCAACAGTGTACACGTTTAACATCGATATAAAAGAATGGAGACTACCAGCAATTTGTACAGTCTGTACTTTGTTTGAAACTTGATTTTCCATTCTATATTCGTGACAATTTGTCCATCGCCAATATATATATATATATATATATATATATATATATATATATATATATATATATATATATATAGGGTGACACAAAAAAACGGGAATTTTTGAAGTGCGTATTGCCAGACATGAGCAAGTGGCAAGACTGCGAGACAGTGACCTTGAGCAAGTAAACATTTCGCCATTTTAGTAACAAGAATGAAATTCACAATATCCCAGCTGAGATGTTGTATCAGTAAATAGGGGTCTCAACAGCAGATTTCAAGAATGCATTCGTACAGGAGGACGCCATCTACAGGACATAGCTTTTTAAGAATGAAAATTCCATCATTGTTTCTTAAATGGCATCTTTTAAGGTTTCAATTACTATGAATTAAATATTTTTCTTCCATCACTCTTGGTGTTATTGGATTGTTAAAATGTTCCCATTTTTTTGGGTCACCCTATATATATATATATATATATATATATATATATATATATATAGAGAGAGAGAGAGAGAGAGAGAGATAGATAGATAGATAGATAGATAGATAGATAGATAGATATAGATATAGATAGATAGATAGAGAGAGAGAGAGAAAGACAGAGAGAGAGAGAGAAAGAGAGAAATTGTTGTTTAGTATATTTTGTTTTTGTTTTTTTCATATTGGAAATTTCTGGTTGTTGTACTCTTCTGCCTTCATCAGTTGTTTTTATCACCTCCGACAAGATCATTTTTCCCCGAAGGGGATATGTGCCAAACTTCAAGGAATTTATTACATTAGGTTTAGCGAGGAAAAGCACAATTCATATAGTTATTTAAGATATCACCAAATGCCGTATTGCTTGAAATGGTTTTTAATTTTTTTATTTCTATATTTTAAATTTGTATTCAGTGCAGGTGATATCACACATGACAAAATTATTATGTACTTATGCGTAGGAAAATGTCATTTCTGTAGTTATATATCAGGCAATGTTGAATATTTGTTTTCAAAATTTATGAACCGGCGGCGTATGTCTGCGTTTCTGCCATATTTGACAGACGAAAACATCGCTGTCTGAATTCTAATGTTTTTTCCTTATTTCTATAAAAAGTGGTTGTAAACTAGATTTTTCTATTTTATGTTATTCCATTTAAAATGTGTTTATATTAATATGTACATTTTGGAATTCCTAGTTTCAAATAATCAGTTACCTTGACGTGTGAACGTTCATCACATATATATCGATATATCTCCATATTTATTTCGTTTTGATCATTTCACCGGGTGATAATGTGAGAAACAAGGTATAATGAGAATAATTTACTGAGCAGAAAGGACAATAAAAGAACGATTTTCAGGAAGATGATGATTGAACTTGCATTTAAATTTTAGAAAATCGTAGGTGACAGGAAAGCAAATAACCGGAAGAGAGTTTCAAAGACAACAACATAAACTAACAGAATATAACTTTACCGTTACATCTATCTATTTCAACAATGAAGTTGTGCGCCCTTTTTACCAATCATGCGGTCGACGTACCAAGTTTGAGATTTCATTAGAACAATTACGATGAATATATTTAGAGAGAATTAATCATTCCCTTCGTCGTCCTGGGTAAGACGATAAACTACATCCGTGTCCTGGGTAAGACGATAAACTACATCCGCGTCCTGGGTAAGACGATAATCTACGTCCAACAGCAAGGCCTGTGATAATACGTTTTTGAAAAAGTAATATTACCAACTATACGTTTTTAAAAAAAAATATTACCAGCTATACGTTTTTGAAAAAATAATATTACCAGCTATACATTTTTGCGAAAAAAAATATTAACAGAAATGGATGTTTGACAAAACAAAAATATTACCAGAAAAAAAAAGTTATTGGCATTAAATGACCCATTGAGGTTGATATGCCGTAAAACAAACCAAACCAATCATTCCCTTCGTATTCTATTGGTGAGATGTTAGTTTCAGCGAATCGACTCCCAAGAGGATGCCACATTGATCCCTCCAATATCGACCTGTTCAACTTTAGGGTTAACCGTTATCATTTACACATATTTCCATAAACAGCTTTCTCTTATTCTGTAACGTGGCTATTGGGCTTTCTACAAAAGGAACGGGATTATAACAAATTATTTTCATTTATTTTTCTCTACGTTCCAATCACTATTGTTTATATTTGTTTCTCCTTCCTTCTTTTTTTTATTTCTCTCCCCCACTCCCCTCCCTTCCCCTCCTTCTAACCCATGCATTTTTAGGAAAGCTTTTAGCATTGTTTCTTTCTTCTTTATCATTCATCTTTATTTTCACTTTCATTCATTTTTTATTTTCCTTACTATCATTCAATCATTTCTTTATTTGTTTTTCTTCTTTTTTTTCCATTTGTTCTATATGTATTTTCTCATTTTCTTTCTTCTCGTTAATTTCTTTTCTTTTTCTTTCTTTCCTTCTTTCTTTTTCAATTGTTTACATTCTTTCTCTCTTCTTTTTCGTCTTTCTTTCTTTTGCTTTCTTTCTGTCTTTTTCTTTCGACTGATTTAATTTTCCTTCTCTTGTTTTTTCTTTCTTTATTTCTTTTTTCTCGGTATACACTATCTCGTATGTCTTTTGTTTTCATATTCTTTCTTTCTTTCTTTCTTTCTTTCTTTCTTTCTTTCTTTCATCTGTCCCTGTTTACATTTTCTTCTCTTTCTTTGTTCTTCTACGACACTTTTCCATTTTCTTTCTTTATTTCTTTGACGACTACTTGTGTTTTTCCCAGTTTTTCGATTTACACTATTTTTTTTGTTCTCCTGGAGCCTCTTTGATATTTGGAACCCGAGGGCATTTTCCTTGACTCAACATCAACCACAGGAATAATTCTTCAATGATACTTACATCTTAACAGGAACACAGCCTTAATTCAACGTTTGCCTGAATCACGTTCGTCGAGTCAAACTGTCGCAGTGAAATGGAATTAAACACGTGTTCCGCAATGTAGCCAGCTCATCTGACAGTTATCCTTTTAAGCTTTCACTCACCGTTGTCCGTTTTACCGAACGTCAAGTAGGAACAATCTTCACTGCACCACAGAGTGGACAAGAGAAACTGGAATGATTTAGTCAGTCCAGACACGTACCAAAGTCGTGATCCGTTTAAGCAGTCAAGTAGGGTGAGTCTTGGCTACTTAAGAAGTTAGACTGTCTGTAAGGTGACGTCAGCAGGATTACACTTGGAAAATTTTAATGTAATCTCTGCTAATAGGCACTTTTTAAACTTATTTCCCAACTTTGACACGAGGCTCTAATTTTCGGGTGCTCATTGAAGAACAATATCTCACTATAGGTCACGCAATGACATCCAGTTAGGCACCAATCTACTGGCATATATTTTATAGAAATATTTGTGGTTTTCAGTCATATTTGACATACATCATATCCATGAAATTCACGAGTTGAAAAAATTACTGGTGTTGATTAGCACAACGAATTATTCAATTCATTACACGTAAATCAGAATCTCCGTTTGATTTAAATCATGTGTGAGGTATATCCCCATTCATAAAGCACTATATATAGAGAAAGGTTAGGGGGGAGAAATATTCGTATACCATAATTTTTTTTATTTAATATTGTTATATTTCATAACAGAATGTAATAATCCATACAATATTTGTATTCCATAGAATAATACTGCAATATGCAAAAGGGATACAGAACAATTGTTATATAAATGAAATTATATGAAACTGAAAATTTGTAGTCTAATATTCCGCTACTATTGAAGAAACATCGGTATGTCCAGTTACAATTTGTTCGTGAGGATAAGAATAAACCTGAATCATTTTGATGAAGTGTTTTATGGACAGACGACTCTCAAAATGATTCAGGTTTACTCTTATGCTCACGAACAAATTTTAATTTTATTCATAAAAAATTATAATACATATGTAATACATTGTAGCATACCCCTTACTCAATTCAACAGCAATCAGTCTCTTTCTGTAGCTTTTAATCTTTGATCTGCAAGTTTCCATCGGTGGTTTACTCCATTATTTTTTGCATATTCTCTTTAGGTTCAGGATGTTCTTATTAAGTTGAAATTTAACGAACGCCACCAATTTTTTCTTGCATTTAAGTCTGGAAACGGTGATAGCGATTCGAGTGTAGTGACATTGTTTCAATAAGCCATTTTTTGTAGACTTAGCCGTATGTTTAGGGTCATTATCTTGTAGCAAAACCCATTCATTTGAGAGTCCAAGCTTTACTCCCAGCTCAAACAAATTACAGTCCAAAAGATCTTGATCTAATATCTCTAAATTGCTCGTACCATTAGAAGAAAAACACCCCCAATCCATGATTTTGCCAGCACCAAATTTCACCGTTAGGATTGTGTTCTTCGGCGCAAATGCTGTGACGTTTTTACTACACGCGTACTTCCTTGAATTACCCTCAAATATTTCGATTTTTCCTTCATCTGTCCATGAAACACTTTCTCAAAATGATTCATGTTTATTCTTATGATCACGAACAAATTTTAACTGGACATCCCTATGTTTCTTCAATAGTAGCGGAATATTTCTTGGTGGATCTTAATTGACTTCTATGACGTTCAATGCATATTGTTCGCTTCGTAACAATAATATCCGATGCTTTTAATTCTTCCCGCGTTTCCCATCGAGTAGTTATTGGAGTTTCATGTATTTTGAACTGAATTCTTCTCATTGATGTGCGAGAAACCTTGCTTGTTGCACCAGATCTCGATTTTTTCTCAACAGTTTTCACCTTCTTATAATCAGCAGTAGCAGAACTAATAGTAGCAAATAGTATATTCACGATATCTGCTATTTTCCAATATCATTTGCCTTCCTTCCAATGTGTGATAATCAATACTTTTTGCGAATTTGACAGATCCTTGCTTTCCCATGATGATAATTATTGTGCATGATTTTAGATAACCTTATATAAGAAATGAATTGCAGAATATTCTAGGTTGTTCTGGTAATAAAATAATTGGAGGAATGTAGCAACATCTTCCAAATCATTATGTAAATAAAGGTAACGCATGCCTTTTGTTATTAAAGACATAATTTATACGGATACTTTATTCACCTGAAAATTTAATAAATAACATAATTTCATTCATAACAAAGATTTTTGCATATTGCAGCATTATGCAATGGTGAAGAAATATTGTATGGACTTTTAAGTTTTTTCATAAGTTATATCTATGTTGAATCAAAAATGTCATGGTGTACGAATATTTATTTCCCCTCACTGTGTATATATATATATATATATATATGTGTGTGTGTGTGTGTGTGTGTGTGTGTGTATATATATATATATATTTATATATTGACTTAAATTAAGACATGGGAGAGATAGTTGGTAGTGTATATCATTTCGTTCTGTTAAGCGATGGACAGGACATCAGTGTGGCGAGGAATCTACAGGTGGTTGGAGATTTTTGAATAGATGTTGAGCAATCTTGAGCCGATACCTTTTGACAATTCCCGGATGAAATAAGTTACATTGCATATGAACCACACCGCCACGCCTTACATGTGCTCGAACCAGGCTATTATTTCAAAACGACAGGTACAGTGTCTCCTCTGTACACACTACATGTCTATACACCAGTTTTCAATTAGCTACGTCACGACACCGGATGAGTCACTGTTTTGCTTCTGTTATGGTGCTAGCAGGGACATAGTTTCGGGCCTTTACTCGTCCATTCAATGAAAGCTAAGACATGATGCAATGATAGATGGATATACACGGTGTACCCCCTTGACACTGAATATAGGGATTCAAATATTTCTTCGATCTTAACTATTTAATCTCACCTTGTGTGCTTGTCTATTTTATTAGTTACACTAACTTGATTGATTAATTTGTTTATTTTTACGGCTTATAAAACATTTGCATGTTATTTAGAGCCAAAAAGTAGGTTTTATATTGTAAGTATATTTTACATATACTAACGTTTTACTAATTCAATCGTACCATTAACACTTACCTGGGAGGAGAACAGGTGGATTTATGCACATTCCAAGCTAAGTGAATAAACAAAACATACAGGGATTGGAACATGGTTCTCGGATTTCTGATTCAGAGCTGTTATCCATTACACTATCCTAGCTTACAGCACATGTTATTCCCAAGCGGTCTACCCTCTAGGCACTGAACAATTTGGACAGTTCTTAACTTTGGTGATCAAACTTGAATCATGATATCAACGTTATATTTGCCGTAAGCTGTTTCTCTGATTGGAGACGTTAAAATTTTCAATATTTTCAAATTATATATATATATATATATATATATATATATATATATATATATATATATATATATATATATATATATAGGAATTATAATTTTATAATTCGTATTATCATTGTTAACTTCCATAAGGAGGACAATGTTATTTTAAAAAATGTGAGTGAAATCAAAAACTTACAAATAACACTTATTCTGACTACTAAGAAAGAGACTAAACCACATTTTGCAAAAGTTGATGTTATTGTTATTTTTTTAATTATTTTTTTAAAAGCTTTTCACCCCAAGCAAGGCTGGAAGCCACTAGCACGCAATGGGCCACAGGAGGTTTGGAGGAAGAGCAGATAGGAGTGGTAAAGGAGAGGATGTGGAGAAAGATAGTGGATCGATCAAGGCAAGGGGGTTACAGAAGATTTGGAGCGAGAGCCGATAGGAATGAAAGGTGAAAGGATGTGGAGAAGGGAAGTGAATAGATCAAGGCAACTGGAGATCTCGATTGACGTTACACTTAAATAGTTGGAGATTATGTTTGTCAGAGAATCAGGAATAAGGAAGGGAGTTCCACAGGCGAGATGTGCGAGACATGAAGCTATTGGAGTAGAAGTTTCAACGGTGAAGGGTTGGGAACGGGATGTCAGCCTCGTAGGACGCTTAAATTCATGAGGCCTGGGAACCAGCGAAAGCAGCTCACCGGAGCAATTACCGTGAAAGTATTTGTAAAAAAGACAGAGCGAGACAACTGTGAGAGAGCGACTGCAGACGAGATGGCAGATCAGGGCCAATTACATTGCATATCCGTCTGTGGATATTATCAAGAACCCTGAGGCAAACAGCAGGGGCTCCAGATCTTATATGGCAGCAATACTCCATGCAAGGGCGAATGGTTGATTTATAGATTTGGAGGATCGATTCCGGGGAGAAAAATTTGTTATTACTCAAAAATGATTTATCGGTTATTCCTAAAAGATATTTGCGAACTTAGCTCTGAGCTAAAGAAAATTTTGTTACTTAGTAGATGGCATTTTTATTTCTGGTTTTGATAAAAAGAATTTCCTCCAAACTTTTTATCAACGTCTGTCCTAAACAACGTAATACTTATTCAAATGTAAATAGAGTGTGTAATCAAAGTAACCAAACAGTCTATGATCCAATCAAAATCTTTTATTAGTAGTTATGAAAGGGCTGAAATGAAAAATGCCATATGTAGGAGGTCCTGCTAAAAAGTCACGGAAAAGTGATGAAAATACATTAAAGTTTCCCAAACTGACGGCACCATTTCTTTAGGAAGAATTTTGAAAACCGAAATTATTGTTAATAATAAGGCATTATAGAATTTGTTTCCTTGTATGTTTGGGCACCTCAGTAATTGTGTTGAAATTAATATTCGACATTCTCTGATCAAAAACCCTGGAGAAAGAATTGAACATTGAACAGGCAAAAATGCTGAGAGTTTATTTGATGAGTCAAGTATAAGCGAGCATGTAAAAATATTCTTACTAAAATACAAGGAACCTTCAATTGGAAAAACGGTAATCAAAAGGAAAAAGTAATAACTTACGCATAACCAAAGAAAAGGACTCAGCGCGTAAAAATGAAGTCTTAGAACAGCGCCATTTTTATTCAAGTGGAAGTTTGAGTAAAATTACATAAAAGTCTGTACTGTAAGGGGAGATATAAGTCGGGAATAAATTAAGTTATTTTATGAGTACACGAATTAGAGCACATGCAAATAGATATATTCTATAGAAAGATGGCAGAAATAACTAAATAAGAGTGTTATTTTTCTGAAAATACGAGAAATTAATGTAAAACTAATAGATAAAATTCATTATTTATGACAGAAAACACTGGGATAGGAAAATGAGACTATAAAACAGTTATGTACACTATATATATATATATATATATATATATATATATATTATAATATTTTCAGTTTTTAAAAATATGATTCCTTCGCTACATAAGAGTTCTCATGTTTCAAAAGCGAGAGCAGAGACCCCTAACATAATTTGATCATTTATGTAGATTTAAGGTGCCTGGACCCGCTTCCTTGTCAAGCGAGAATTTGGGAATAAGCTATCTTTTGGTTAGCGCGTGTTTATAAGTGCGGTCTCATTGGGACATTAGTTGCTATGGAAACGGCTAGTGTCGGCCATTATGGTTTGGTGGTTGAAAGAGCTAAGAATTAATTTTTATTTACAGGCCAGTTCCCTTCGAAAAATGTGTGTCAAGTTACAATGGGGAGTCTATTTTGAGAGTGGTCGTTGGTTATGCTGGTCAGACGGCAATTTTTTATGGCATTGCCGCGGGTCGTTGAGTGACGAGAAGGTTGTGTTTCATTATTATCTATTTGATCTGTTTATGGACTTTATTGGTTTAAATCTATTTATTAATTATTTAATGCGAAAATCAATGATGACGACACAAAACCGTTAACTCATGTCTATGGTTTAGTAACTTTTCACTATTTAGGAACCTAATTATGTGCAGTTTTTCATGTAGGCATAAAGGGCATGGGTCGTCCCAGGTTTTACAAGTTCTAAGCCCTTGTATATATATATATATATATATATATATATATATATATATATATATATATATATATATATATAAGTTATAAAGTAGAGTTTTAAACTATGGTATATTTAAAAGTGAACAAGAACTAAACGTCAAAGATAGAGCGAAGGTTAATATAAAATTGAACACGGGAAAATAGTGTTTCATTTTTGAAAGCAATCTTTAGGACATTTTAATTGTGTTTTGGCCCGAAGATTTATATATACTGGTCCGTCGTGCATTATAGATACCGAGGTATATTATCTCATCCTAAGGATCATTGCTTAGACGGTTACGGAAGTATTTGGAATTAGTCTAGAGGCTATTAATAAGAAATAATGATTGATCCGAATGAAGCTATTGGTAGCTATTGGATAGCGTTGGTTGTTAAATTTTACTTATTTTACATATATATATATATATATATATATATATATATATATATATATATGTACAAAAAAGCTAAAGAGTGGTTTGTTAATATTTTACGTTTACATTCATATATATATATATATATATATATATATATATATATATATATATATATATATATATATTCATATATATATATATATATATATATATATATATATATATATATATATGTATGTATATGTGTGTGTGTGTGTGTATGTATATAATATCTATCTTACTTCCTCTTCATTCTAAAAATATTAAATTGAAAACTCTGCCTATCTTCCCCTTTTCTTTCCCCTTTTAATATTACATTTTGCTTTTTCTCTGTTAAATCTATTTCGTGTTTTCTTCTTATTTTCTTTTCTTGTGTCTTAAGAAATTGAACTCCATTTATTTTTTAATAAAAAAAGAGAAGGCCTGAAGAGATGGACGACAGATCTCCAGGCATTAAATAATCAACTGATCGAATAGACCATATATATATATAGTGAACTTTCTCATTCTGAATGATAAAAGAGAGTCAGCAGTGGATGGTGCCTTTCGTTTTACTCTTATGCGTGCTAGCAGGGGATATTGTAGATAAAACCAGGTAATGGAAAGACATATTTCATTTGTGCTTTGTTAAGTGCGATACTTGTCCAGTTTTACTGGGGACGAAAAAGCCACACTGATAGATGAAATTTGTTAAAGTAGAATTTTGATGGAGTCTCTGATTCAGAGCTTGACGAAGCTGATCTAAGTGCGTCAGTCTCCTGTTTTCAAAACCCTTTAACTTAATGAAACATGTCTTTCAGTTTGATGCTTGGGATTCCCAAGTTTTTAGATCAAAGTTGAGACGTTTCATGTTTTCCTTCAATTTGTTTTTGTCGCGTAAGAGTGGACGTCCAACTGAATGCTTGGAGCTTGTTAGTCGTCCATACAACACCGTTTTGGAAGCATATGCTCATCCATTCTCGCAACATGACCAGCCCAACTAAGTTGTATCTTTGCTAGAATGGTCTCAATGTATGTGATTTTGTTACACTTCTTCGGTATTGCACTATTCTTGATCCTATAATCCTGTTTTATATCACGTTCACGAAGACTGCACATGTGAAAGACGTCAAATTAATTTATGTGCTTGTGGCACAGGGTCCAATTTTCAGCATCATATAGAAGAGTTGAGAGAACGACTGCTGTGATCTTTACTCTGAGAGACACGTCTTTGATATTCTAAAACCTATGTTTAAGATTACCGAATGCTGTGCTTGCTTTGGATATTCTGGATTGGATTTCTATGTCCATTTGAACAACAGAGGAGACTGTTGATGCAAGATATGTGAACGCCTCAACAATTATTAATGCCGTATCTAAAATGAATACAGAAGGATTTGTGAGAGATGCATTGCCTGGTAAAGGCTGTTACATTAGTTCAGTCTTCTTTATGTTAATAGTGATTCCAACTGCTTTGGCTGTTTCAGAGAATTTGTCAAGGATGGTTTGAATGACTTCTAGACTGTGATAATGGATCGGCATCATCTTCAAAGAGAAGATCGCGTACCAGCTGTAGACTTAGTTTCGACTGTGCTTTAAAACGTTGCTGATTATATAGACCTCCAATTGTTCTGAATTCAACATTGACTCCTTCGCTTAAGTCAGAGAATTCTTTTAAAGTGTAAAGAAAAGAGGAGAAAGAACGCAAATTTGCTTTGTACCATTGGAGACGTAAAAGGCGTTCGATTGCTCACTTCCCGACCTTTCAAAAGCTTTCATTCCATCGCGAAAGAAGATAATAATATGGAACATTTTTTCTGGAAAACCTAATTTTGACAAAACTTTCGAAAGAGCAATTCGAGATACAGTATGGAAAGCTTTTGTGAAGTCTACAAAAACAACAAATGGATCCTTGTTTTGTTCTCGGGCTCTCTTTGGCGGTTTGGCTCGATTGTTTCTAACAGGCTTATTCAAATGCATTGCCGTATATGAGCAAACAATTTTGTGATCTAACCAATATTCACCGATTCCTAGTGATCGCGTAGGGTTTATATTGTGGCGACCCCGACCACAAACGATGATGCAGTCAATGAGCTGGTCGTGCCCTCGTCTAGGATGTCGCCATGTAGTATTGAAACTAGTTGGTTGTTGGAAAATCGTGTTGTTGATTACAAGATCGAATTCATTGAAAAGAGATAGCAGCAATATATATATATATATATATGAAAATTTCTCAAAGTTAACTTTTAGAGCAGACAATATTTATAAATAAATGACAATAGGAAAACAGTAATTGCTGACGCGTTTGGTCCAATGGGGACTTTTTCAAAGTAAGAAACGAAATGAATTTAATTAAACAAAGGAAATTAATAAAAGCAAAAAACAGAGTGATCTTAGCAACTAGAATGTAGGGGACGCTATTTTCATATTGTTAACTGAAAATAATAACATATTAAAATCAAAAGAAAATGGTTGAATCCATCAACACAGATTAATGATAATATTCTCCACACGTGACATTAACTGACGTTATTTTCAGTTAATAATATTAAAATAGCGCCCCCTACATTCCAGTTGCTAAGAACACTCTGTTATTTGTTTTTATTAATTTTCTTTGTTTAATTAAATTCATTTCGTTTCTTGCTTTGAAAAAGTCCGCATTGGACGAAACGCGTCAGCAATTACTGTTTTCCAATTGTCAAATATTTATAAATATGTGTGTGTGTGTGTGTGTGTGTGTGTGTGTGTGTGTGTGTGTGTGTGTGTGTGTGTGTGTGTGTGAAGACAAAAGCAAAAATTTTCTTAGCCGATGCGTTTCATCTTTTGAGGGACTTTATCACAGCAAAGTCGAGGATTTATACTAAACAGTATTAAATAACATTTACCGGCCTGAATGTCCGATAAATTTTCATAGAAAATATTCATTGTTCGGTTGGCAAGGTCAAATTTACTGCTTATAAACTTCAATCTTCCATGAACGATCCTTTGTGGCCGAGCGGTAAGGCATGTCAGTCTATATGACGGTTCCGTATAGGATACACGTTCGAATCCTTTCGAAGGACGAATATTTTCTATGAAAATTTCTCGGACATTCAGGCTAGTAAATGTTATTTAATACTGTTTATTATAAAACAGGACATTTACTTAAATACTTTTATCTATAAAAAGAATGTTAAACATAAAAATGTCTTTATATATATAATATGCATATTTTACATCACCGGTGGCACAATTCTGTATAGATCAATATTTAACTTCAGCAACGATCAGTTTTCAATCTGCATATAAATATTACACTGTTGAGGAACCTTAGAGATCTGTAACTCTTGAGGGAAAATGTGTATTCGTCATTAATACAGATTATATCTCTGTTATTATACATCGAGCATTATTTAATTAGCCCCAGGACTGAATGTGCAATGTGGCAGTTTCTTTTCTCGCAATTCTCGTTTGTGGAACTCTTTTCCGGCTCCATGATTTCCAGTCAACTTTAATCTTCAAAAGTTTAAATTCAATGTCAATCGCTTTCTACATTCCTCCTGGTTACGCTTCTTGTGTTCTTGGTCGTGAGAAATGTTCCTGTTTTTTTTTTATTCTTCCACTATCCTTAACCCCTTGTGTCTTAGTGGTTTGGCTGCTTTGCATGAAATATTATTAATTAATTAATATATATATATATATATATATATATATATATATATATATATATATATACACACACACACACACTATAAACGTAATTTTATTGGGAACATGTGTTACATTTGCTATAAGTTTTTTATATTTTCTTAAACAGTTAAAATAGAAAAAACCTACCAAGATTAAGAAGTACTAATGAAGAAAAGTAATGCGACTTAATGAAATCGAACCCATATTCCTTAGGGCCAATTTGTCACAGGTAGCAGCACGCTTTAGCGAAAAAAGCTGTTTGCCAGATGGCAAAAACATCATACAAATCCGATTCCTGTCAGAGGCACAATTTTACTTGTAAGAGGGAGTTGCATGAGCGTAAGAATTGACAAGATGTTAATATTTTAGTGATCGCGAAAGCATCCTAACGGGAATCTGTTCAACAAAGCAGCAGTGGTTGGGAAGAAGCAGTCAGTGCTGAACTTCATCCTTACTAACGGAATATGGAGGGGATATGGAAAGCTCTTCAAAACGCCAGCGAAATAACGATGGTGTATGGAAAGCTTTGCGACTTTTGTTCTCTGGGGAAAAGATTCAAATTGATTTAAATTCATCACCCACAAGGCCGTGTAGACGTTTCCGAATTCTATCCAGACGGAAAAGGGAGAATTGGGCAGATCTAGGCCAAATATGGCAGCAATACTCCATTTTGAGTCAAACCGGGCGCTTTCAAGTTAGATTATAGCAGAGGGCTTCAGATACTTCCTGGAACATTAAAATGAATCGATCATTTTTCCTGCATCTGTAGCAATGAATCGTATATATGACTTCCACTAGAGCATCAGTTCTTAACCAGGGATGCTCGCATTGCCAGCGGTGCGATATTGGTTTGTAGTGAGTGCGCGGGTACAGAATCATTAGGTTCGTTTTATTAAGAAAACTCTAGTGTAGTGTTTGTTGATCTGACATAAACGTTTACATTATAGAAATGTTGCTATTTGGTATCATCATAATAGCGTAAATATACATTGAGACAAAACGATCGGAAATTACTGGTAAAACTGCAGTAGATTTGGAAAGACTGCAGGGTGAGGTTTGTGTTGATAAAAAACGGAATTCTTGCTCAGATATTGTTGAGATATGTTTGTTCAAATGGGATGTTTAAATACTGCTGAATTGCGTTTCTGCTTACATATGATTATTTATGCGTGCGTTTGGTGTAAATATTTATATATAAATATTTTTAACACTTCGTTAATATTTTCAGAAAGGAATTTGAATTATATATAAGTACGTGTAATTGTTGCAAGGTTAATTTATAAACAACTAAAAGCAGTTTATGTAAACTGTAGTTATGATCAACGATTTTGTTATTTACACATGAGATCAATATTGTTTTTCATTGATTCTGGAAGTGGGTGTGAGAACTGGTTGGTAGTTTGAAAGGGGCACGAGAACTGGTGTGAGGTTTGAAAAGGGTGTGAGAACTGGTTGGTGGTTTGAAAGGGGAAGGAAAAAAGGAAAAGTGTAAGAATCACTGCACAAAATGTTTGGGGAGTGTTTGAGTCCAAATAGACATTCAAGGCGAAGAGAGTTCTTGAAAGGACACACATCCATCATGATAGGTGAAGGGTTCAGAGAGTGTTTCGTTAGAAGGGAACGTTACTAGCTTGGTATTTGGCGAAATTAATTTTACAAGCAAATCTTTCCTTCATTGAAGCATCAGTACTAGGTCAGAATAGAAACATCTGCAAGGTACTGGTCATCTCGTAACTACTGATATGATTTTTATTTCTGTTTTTTTTTATAACGATCGATATGTGCACGAACTGGAATAAATATAAATAAGTAGCAAGTTAACTCACGAGACAGTGTCTTGGTTGTGTGACTAATATAAGAATTTAATATTATGTTGTTATTTTGGGGTCATTAGTATCGGAGATACAATTTCCAAATGAGAGGAGGAACTCGTAAGCAAAATTGTTTTTCTAGAGATAACGCCGAGGACCAACTTTAGTCGTAATGATTAGACTTGATGCTGTTGACGATGTTCACCATAGTCTATGAATATAAAATCCAGCGCAGTGTGTAATCTGTTCAATGAAACAACGTTAAAGATTAACACTCACGAGTCAGACACTCTACTGAATCTGACTATATTGCCAATATCACAAGCAGCTGTTCCGTAATTCTTCAGTCTTTGATATTAAAGGCTGGCAGTGAATATTCCGGATAAAAACATGACCGCCTTTATACACTTTATATTGAATATTTTGAGCCTTCTGATTGGTTAACTCTTCTATTGGTGAACTATAAAATGAGTAAGCTCATTTTGGCTGGATCACTAGTACACCAAGGTACCCAAAAACTCCTACATATGTTTCATACGTTTTATTATACATTATAAATTTGAAACCGATTGCAATTATTAATGATATGTATCGGTGAATTAATGCATTCTTCAACCTGTTAACACAGTGGAAGTATCTTGTTATGGCAGAATATGTTAAGGACGTGTTTAACTTAGTTTATATCAGGGTGGTTGTTTATGTTATTTATTTCTAAAATTATTTACAGCAAATTCTGTTTGCTCAGTGTGCAACAAAATATATTCAAATGCGTCAAAAAAGCTATAATACACATAACATATTTTATGTACAATTTTTCCAGTGTTGTCAAGCTGCATGTACCCTCTGAATTTACTTATAAGAGTACATTCGAATAAAAAAAATTTTACAATTCCAGAAATAAACTAAGTGTGGCTAACTAAATGATTCCAAAGATACTAACAATATTCGGTAATGGTAATGGTAATATTATACGTTCCCTTATATGGAAACATACAGCGGTGTCTTTGACTGTGCATTCTTGTAAGTCTCGGTTGAAAGTTGTCAATTCTTTCTATTAATATCTTGTCTCATATTCTTTAACTCTTATCGCGATTTGAAGTATTGATGAGGTGGGATCCTTCCTAACATTTTGTCTCGAAATTGTGTGGAATGTCAGTACCATTAGTTATTTTACTTTATTTTTATTTAATATTTAGTTCCTGATAATGATTGAGACGTCACTATTATTCGAAAAAAAAAGCTGTAAATATGAGCTGAATGTTTAAATTGAAAATAAAAAATAAAAAATTAAAAGACATTGCTAGTTGTTTGAATTTTATACATAACACACACATGCACATACGTGCGCGCACACAGGCACGCATGCACACACACACATACACACACACACATATAAATATATATATATACTTTTCTCCGAATTGTACGCCGATAGCCTAGTATGGTAGTGTTGACAATAATGCCTTAAAATAGTGGTTACAAGTTCATAGAAATCAAGTATAGACAGCATGATAAAAATGATCGAAGAATAAAGAATAGGAACAGAAAAACCATTTAACCAAACGGTTAGTACTAATTTAGGGCAGAAATTCCTCCATTTAATTGATGAGCATTTCCTCAGAAATACTCCGCTCAGTAAAATATTTAACAGAAAATACACTAAAACAAAGTTATAGCTGCACCGATAATCTAGAAAAAAAAATTATAAAAAAATCATAATAATAAAATTTTAAACAAATATAAAAATCCGAGCAATAATATTAATTCCAAGGTAACTAATGTCGCTAATACTAACAAATATAATTGCCGAAATTCTAACGATTTCCCATTGCAAAACAAATATCTGACCAACTCTCATGTTTAGCTAAGCACTACTTCTACAATAGAAAATGTGCCAGTTGAAAAATTTTATATAGGGATTACTAAGTATTATTTTAAATCTAAATAGTACCAACATATTCTATCTTTCATCAATAGCACTTATAAAAACAGAATATCTCTTTCAAAATAATTTTTCAAATTAAAAGAGATTAATAAAATTCCTGCGCTTATGTGGCAAAAATTAAAAAAAAAAACTAGAAATTGTAATGAACCTTGCTTCTCATACTTACACGAGAAAGTAGAAATTATTAGATTTGCTGATAAAAACTATCTATTAAACCAAAGAAGTGAATAAGCCCTAAATTGTAGGAATATTTAACATTTCACCTTACAGTATGGTTAAACATTACATTTGCTAGTGCTATTTCATATGGTCATAATTAGCAAGTAAATTGCAGTGTACCTTATATGAATGATTATTTTATGTTTTTCATTTAAATTTAATATAGCCGTGTATTGATGTTTAGTCGGAATAATGAACATCTTATATGAATGTTAGACATTTTTTTAAACACTTAAGTTGCATTTACTGGTTTCTTAAAAAGCCTTTTCATTATCAACTATTTTTAGGGGGAAGAGAAAGATATATATATATATATAGACATGAGGGGACAGAAAAGAGAGTAAAAGAGGGAAAGAACAATGTTAAGGAGTCAGTCGACGGGTTGACCTGGATCATATTTCGTTTCTCCGGACATGACAAGTAAAACATGGTGAACAAAAATTAATATTATAAAGAAAGTAAAATCAATCCATAATTTAAGATTACAGATGATGTAGGGAACACCACCACATAAATGATCATATATAAACACTGTGAATGCATGTATACATACATGTTATTAAATAATAATAAATATTCAAAAACTTCAAGTATGAAATTTTTCCAAAATAAATGTTATTCGAAAATTTTGAAACTGTTCTTATGTGTACACATGAAGACAAGTTCACTTCGTTGGTTCCATAATTCATCAGTATTTCCATATGTAATTATTATTATTTTCTTTAATGCAATATTGCATCTGTCCCTAAAGTTATTGGGAGTCAGAGATTGACGTATAATCCTTCATTTTATTTCTGGGGTGAAGCCTCTATTTTTGAGATTCAAGTAATATTTAGACAAAGTCGTTTGGTATCTCAAAGTGCGTGAGTAAACAAAGTTTTACTAAAAATTTCAGTTTGAACATGAAAAAATTAATATATTCAGAAGTCGGAATGGTCGAATAGTCTTCCGAATATATATATATATTTTTTTTAATCATTTCACCCTAAGCAAGGCACGATGACCACTAATATGCAGGGGTTACACAGAGCGATGGGATAAAAGTTGAACTGGATTGAAGAAGATAGAAGATGGCTTTTAACGTTGCATTTAAATTTTTGAAGATTGCAATTATTAGAGAAACAAGTAGACGAAAGGGATTTCCACAGGAGGGAAGTGCGAGAAAAAACTGTTGTAGTATAAGTGGCGGCTACATTTCAGAGTTTCAACAGTAAAAGGTGGGACAAAGAGGCCACTCATGTAATACAATTAAATTCACCTTACTTGAAGTACAAGAGAAAAAAAAGCTGATCAGATCAGTTGCCATGAAAATATTTAAAGGAAAGTTAGTGTGTAGTGTCGGTTGGAAAGTGACTGAATTCTAAATTCCATGTCAGGATATTTGCATTTCAGACACTTGCTTCGATTTCGTCAAGGATATCTAGATGAATAGCAGTAGCACCAAACCAGATATGAATACAGTATTCAATGCACCGACGAATGGTAGATTTGTAAATGCGCAAGATGGACTCTGACGAGAAAAAAAACTTCTGGCACGACACAGTGACCCACTTCCCTTGCAGTAGATACAGCTATTGATTCGATGTAGTCGTTCCACTTCAAGTCAGTTTAAAACCTGAGACCAAGAAGGCGCAGTGGGTTGCTCTTCGTGATTCTAGCATCAGCCTCGCTGGTGGTTAGTAGGAAAGTTTCTCTATGGTGGTTAAATGGGAGTGGTTTCATTTTGGAAGCATTAAATTTTACAAATCATTTCTTGTCCCAGGTGACCTCTGATTGAAGGTACTTTTAAGAGCGGAGGCTGTTGTTCATGATGACGGTAGTACTTGAGTAAAGAATCCAGAGGTTGGCAGTGAATATTTCGAAGACAGTAGGGAAGCGTAGTTCAGGTTAGCAGTGGATATCCCGATAAAGTAGCAGAGCGTAGTTCAGTAGTTTTTCCTTCTGTTCATTCGCTTGACAGTTTGGCATTGGACATTAAGAGAAAGGAAACAAAATGGCCGCCTTTTTACACGACGGATTGAATATTTCACGTCTCCTGATTGGTTAACCTTCTTTTGGGGAACTATAAAGTGAGTCAAGTCATTTGTGTTTACTCACTAGTATATAATGGTACACAAAAATTGTAACAGAGGCCATGTAAACTTTGTCAGCACTGACGGATTTGCTAGATAGATAGGATTAAAAGTTAGTGTCATCTGCATAAATGTTTACTTGGGAATTGATGACATCAGAAAGATCAGAAACAGAGTAGGACATAGGAGAAAAACTTGGGGTGGGGCACCCATGTGCATGTGAAAGGATCTGGAATCAAGCCTATTAAAAACGACTTTCATTTTAAGATTTGATAAGAATAATTGCATTAGATCAAACATTTGTTCTGTAATAGCCCTGGGGACGACGTAGAAAACCCGCGTATCAAACCCAGTCAAACGCCTTCGAGATGTCTAGAGCGACAACCCGAGCTTCGCCATTATGATCAAGAGCTTTATATACATATTTAGTGATAGCCGTTAACACATCAGCGGTAGACCTTTCAAAACGGAAGCCATATTATGTCAGAGAGTAAGTCATGAGAGGTAAGATGCTTAACTACTTCAGTATCGATTAGAGCCTCGATTACTTTGCTGAAAACCCGTAGAAGAGTAATAGATACGTTAGTGGGATCAGAATGTACTCCAGAGTTCTTAAAAACTGGAACTACGAAGGGGTACTTCCAACAAGATGAAAAGCAGTAAGCAATGAGACAGTAGCTGAAGAATTTGGAGAGAATTAGTGTCAGCTCGCGAGCACATTTCTTTAAGACGACGAGTGGGATCCCGTCACCTCCTCTTGCCTTATGGGTGTATAATTTAGAAATGATTTCTGAGACCTCTAACGGGCTTATGAGCATATAACTCAGTAGCGCCTATGTTATAGGAGGAAAATCAAGCGTGGGTACTCCTGATGAATCGTGTGTTGAGTTCAAGCCGAATGTCCGAGTAAAGCATTCAACCTTATCTACTGTAGATGTCAGGACATCGAATTTATTGAATAAAGAAGGGATTGGGGATTTGCTGTGGTTCAGCACACTCTTGCAGAGTTGGCAATAATATCTAGGATCGAACGTCTGAGAGAATAGATGTTGTTTCATTCTATCAACAAGCAGAAACTTTTTCATTGAGGACACGCTTGCACTTATTACGAGCAGAGACAAAGAGACATCTGTTATTGTCAGCAATCGAGGATGCCGGTGAGACGCAAGGAGATGAAAGCGATTTAACTTGGTATTTCCTTGCTGCAATGAAAGCATCGATGCCGGATTTCACCGAGGAGGAAACTTCAGACGCGCACTTTTGAACAGGACGCTTAAAAATATTTCATTCCAAGTGACGTCACGAAGGAAAATCACGGAATGAATCCCAATCCAATCCTTGATAGCAGAAAGATATTCTGTTGATAAAAGTTCATGGCTGGTCGAGATGCGGAAATTTTTTTACAGCCACTACCTTATGATCAGAGTAGCCAAGAGGGCAGAGCTGCATAGTATGACATGAATCAGGGGTAGAAGTAAAAAAAGAGATCTCGAAAAGAAGCGTGTCAAACAGCGTTACTGGGGAAGTGCGTGAGGAAATCCACCACTTACGTGAGAAATTGAATGATTGAGAAGTTCACGGTGTAGATGCCAGTAAAGCATGGTGGGCATTAAAGTCACCGAACACAGATGTTTGCAATTCGGTGTAGGGAGATAGCATTGTCTATATTATCATAAATATGTTCTAGCATACAACAGTCATGTGAGGAAGGGGAAAGGTAGAGAAACAAAAGATGTCGGACTGAGTTTAATAGAGAGTGATGGAGACACATGTAAGAATCACCTGAAGATTCATGAGAGTGTTCCCTAGCCAGCGGGAAATGTTCGCGACAATAAACTCCCGGGACATTCATGTGGACACCAGAGTCCTTCCTAAAGAGAGGGAGATAGTCAGGAATCGGGAAATCAGAGGAAGGGATTGATGATGTAAGAACTTGGATGTCTGTAGATTTTTCAAAGAGAAACAAAATGTCTTCGAACATCCTAGCACTGTGCGAATCTAATCTAATCTCTCTCTCTCTCTCTCTCTCTCTCTCTCTCTATATATATATATATATATATATATATATATATATATATATATATATATATATATATATATATATATATATATATATATATATATGTATGTATATATATGTATATAATGAGTGTATATATATATATATATATATATATATATATATATATATATATATGTATGTATATATATATATATATATATATATATATATATATATATATATATATATATATAATATATATATATATATATATATATATATATATATATATATATATATATATATATATATGTATAATGTGTATGCATATATGTATGTAAAATCGGTGATTCACAGACACAAAGAGGGAAATCAGTGAATGTACTTAAAAGGACAAAAGTACCCATCATGGTGCCATAGCTCTTAGCTTGATCAAAACGTTCTCTCGCGAATACCATCGAAAACGGAAATTAATGTCTAAACTCACTAGGAAATGTGTCATGACAGTAAGAATCCCGCACAAAATATATTGATTCCGCAAGAACACCTAGTGAAATCTCACGAATAGAAGAATTGAAGTTGAATAAACCTGAAAAGCACTCTGCATTCTCTTACGAGTTTAAATGATAGACTTACGCATGATACATGTAGTAATTTGCTGGTACGTAAGCAACATCGTCTTTGTTACTAGCAAGTTGTCTGCCAGGAAATGAACTAATCAATCTTTTTATTGCTGAACAATTCCTGTATTAATGGTCAAAAATGGATGAACGATTTTCGGATTTATTATTTTCAGCTATTCGATTCTGCAAAC
>OZ038485.1:129771329-129788829 GCA_964036315.1 Acanthosepion esculentum
GATTGTCTAATCTCTTTGCAGGAACTTTTTCAGAATTTGTATATATAAAGAAATATAGATTTAAGGGGCGCTATATTTATGGGATAAGGTGCTCAATATCAGAGATAGAGCGTATGTAAATATAAAAATAAAAGTGTACATTGAAGTCAACACTCAAAGGCGACAGAATATATAATGATGGACGCCATCTAGGCATGAAATGCCTCTGAGTGTTGACTTCAATATTCACAGTCATATATATATATATATATATATATATATATATATATATATATATATATATATTTAGTATTTTATATATATATATATATATATATATATATATATACAGGTAACTATACTCGTGTCGAAAAACCTTCGAACTCTTGATTTAACAACAGCCAAATCAATCACGAAGGAAAAGAAGGTTTTAAAAAAAGAAAGAGCCAGGAACATGAAAGTCTGTCGAAAATAATCGCACAGATACAGGTTCAAGGCCCAAAGAAAAAACCCCGATACGAGTAAACAACTAACTAAAGAGCTCAATACAAGCGTAGAGCAAACCTAGACAAACCTAATGAGCCAGACACACCTACCAAGGTTTCACTTAGGCAGATCGTCAGGGTCGACCCTGACGATCTGCCTAAGTGAAACCTTGGTAGGTGTGTCTGGCTCATTAGGTTTGTCTATATATATATATATATATATACACGCTCTATCTCTGATATTTAGCACTTTATCCCATAAATATTGCACACCTTAAAACTATATTTCTTCATATATATATATATATATATATATATATATATATATATATATATATATATATATATATATATATATGTATATATATATGTATATATATGTATATATATATATATAGAGAGAGAGGGGGAGAGAAAGAGAGAAAGGAAGAGGGAGAAAGAGATCCCTGTGTGTATCATATTTTAATATCATTGAAATCAGTGTAATGAAACTCCCATGGGGATTATTGAATTATTTCAATTAAATGGGGCCACGGGCATTCATAATAATTAATATGCCTGTCTCTATTTATGCACGTCTACCTGTGTGTATCTCTGTGTGTGAATTTGAAAATGTGAACGAATAATGGCTCAAACGTATTGTGTTAATTCACCGTAGGCCTTACCAGCAAGTTTCTTTCAAAATATAAGGAAATTGACTGAAATATAGGCATCAAAAGCTTATGATAAGCAAAGATCTGTCGATCAGGAGCTTAAAAATAATATTGTTATTCAAAACATGAAATACTACTAGCAAAGTACGAAGCGATGCAATATTCCAAAACTACAGATTGGATAAAACCGTTTAAAAAAGCTGTAACTGCTTTCGTAGACAGAACAGTAAAGAGAATAAGAAAAGAGTCGATAAAATAGTTTTACTCACAAATGAAACAAATAACAGAAAGCGGAAACTCAAGAAAATATTGTGATATATAAACAATGAAAGAACTAAAAACGTACAAACAACATCTTATTTTGTAAAAAGAAAACTTGAGTTTGAAGTGACCGAGTATTGCCGAGAGAATTTGATTATCAGGTGACTGTAATATGCTGAATGGTTCGAAGAATCGATGGACAATTCCAAGTTTCGTTTTTGATAAGCGACAGTCTCCAGACGCTGATATGAACATCAAAGATAGCGGAAAATAAGCCGATAATTGAGAAGAATTATTTTATGCATTGTAGCAATACGCAACAACCAAAAATTATACTTGTCCAACATCTGCCATGTTGTTTGAATTTGGAAATAGATGCAGAAAAAAAAAACAGAAAAATCTAAAGAATTTTCCAGTAAAAGACATGGAAATGTTCCTTGCTTCCAAAATGGCGAAGATGATAACAGTTTGGATAAGTCGATATACTGAGTTGAAACTTGTAAAACGCATGGATTTATATCCTTTTTATTTCTATCAAATTTCTTGTAATGTTCGTTGAGGACTTATTACTGACATGTCAAGATAATAGAATAAGTGTGGACTCATGAACTACCATTTTCTGCTGAAATGTTAACCTCGGGCAATGCAATATTTTGACAAGTGTTCATAGCTGTTGGCCATTAAAACCTACAAAAAGTATCTGTCTGAATATCTGAGATGAGAAGTTATCATTCTTCTCCACTATTTATATTCGTACTAGGAGGCACGGTGGAGTAATGGATAGAGGCTCGGACTGAGGAATCAGAGAGCCGAGTTCGAATTCTAGTCGTGCTCCTCTTCTTCTCCCTGAGCTATGAGTAAACAGCAGTACAGACTGGGTTCTATAGCCTTGGATGGCTACTGGTCTAGAAGAAGGACAACTCTGAATTCAAACCCTCAGAAGGACAGCTCTGAATTCAAACCCTTTGTGCTATCTTTCGGGAACTACTGCAGCTGGTAACAATCTGTATTGGTTTATCCTCTGCTTTGGACTCTGCTAGCAAAGCCGAGAGTGGGAATTAGACATCTGGGCAGCCCTAATTCTACATACATCCCGCCCAGGCTCGTAGCGCCCCGCGCTACTCTATCGTCTCTCGAGACGGACGGATGCCGCCGACGACGACGTTATTCGTACTGTTCTCCTCATTTTTTTGTTGTGCCCTCCGGTCTTCCTAAGATATATAGTGATCTGGTTAACCCAAAGAGAATTTTGAACAAGATCCTTTGTTTAATTTCGTTCCACTACTTATGGCTAGGGATATCGGGAGAATGACAAAGTGAATGAACGCTGTGATTTGTGGATTCGGTAGCATTCATGGCTGTCAGCTAAATTCCTGGGTCGTGCAATGTCTACTTGCACTTAGTGGAAATGTGGCAGTAGTAACTTAACATTACTAAACAAAAATAAGAACAATAAGATATCATTAATGATATGTCTTCACGCAGCCCAAAACGCATAACCACACAAACATTACACATAGCGATACATCTCTCTTTCCCATTTCTCTAATAATATATGTGAACGCCCCCTCTCCCTTTAAATATGTAATAGAAGTTGCTGACTACAAAAACAATTAGCTAGACCCTATCAGCAGGAAACGAAAATAGATTATCACACACGTGCAGAATCACCTGTCAGGAAAAGATCGACAGAATCCAGTCGGTTAATTACACTTGGAGAAGTCGGACCGGCTATGAAATTGTCATGTAACCTGGATTACCAAACTGAAGAGTATGACCGATATCCCCAACTCACGCATATTCCAAGCACAGAATCAACTGGAAACAAGTCTTGTGCGAATAATACCTCTTTTTAGTTGTTACAGTCAAGAGAGATCACAGAATAAAAGAAGAATTCCAATTCAACTCACCATACTATGCTGCATACATCAAATGCATATGTGAATTGCGAAACGTGACAATCACCTAAGGCAGGCATATGTAACACACTCAATTGGGTGAAGGATACGAATAATGAATTCTGCATTGCATAAATATACGACTTATACAGCGCAGAATCTTCATATTCAAATAACGAATGCTATATTGAAGAAAGAAAGATACCGCTGCTCGAGCGAAACAGACTGATCTGAAAGTAAAAACGGCAAAAAGAAAAATAAGAGAAAGCGAGAGATAAGGGGAAAGCGAAAACCTTATTTTATATCAGAGGAATGACTAAATCTAAGTTTTTGCTTCACTTTTTAACTTCATAATACTACGCTTGCATCTTTCCACATAAAAATGCATAACATACATCTTTCCATGCATTCTCTCTGCCTAAATGTTTTCATGCATTGTATATTTATAATTAAGCTTTGCTATTTTGGTGTTTTCTGTACGTTACACCTGATTATCATACAAATTCGTGTATTTGACCCTGTGGAGAATCCATCCAGACTGGAGTGATAAACATGAAGTCCTCTACACATAGAGTTGTTTTGTGTTTAATCTTTTCTTTTTAGACTGTATGCTGCGGTAATTCTCCGTAACATAAATTATCTATCGAGTCCAGAATTCTCTATCAGTGAAAATACACGAGGAGTCCAATAGTGACGAACAAATGATAGATTACGACGGTTGTGACAGAAGCTTTTCTAAAAGAACCCTCCGTCGACCAATTAAACAAATTAAGAAAATACGATGTATTAAAAATAGGTAACGCTTAGAACTAGACGCTAAAATGGCCATGAGAAAGGCAAGTTTAGTAAGAGTATTAGCTGAGGACATTGTCGATAATGAGATATTTTAAGATGAAATATTAAATCAATTACCGGGACATGTACAGAAATATCACAAGCACAAATCGAGGAAGATAAGCTAGACCAGGATTAGAAAAGGCACGTAGTGAAGAAGAAATCAGACTCAGGGCAACAAAAATAAAGAGACAGGATGGTGAAGTAAGTCTGCAACGGTTTGACCTTACAAAACAAATTAGGCTAGTACCTAAATTCCAGGAGGACGAAGTAGATGACTATTTCTCACATTTTCAGAAGATGGCCATAAATTTAAGCTGGATAAGGAAAGCCTGGCCAATGTTTTTTGCAAATAGTCCTATGTGAAAAAGCTCAAAAGATGTATGCATCTCTTTCGTTAGATGATAGCGCATAATGTTTGAAGAGTTCAAGAATTGTATAGATAATTAAGGAAATGTCCATATAGACGAAAACAAAACAAAAAATACCGAAACCGGTTACGATTTAGACGTATTCGCGTATGAATATTTCGTAACTCACAAGAATTGCAAAGGCCAACCTAATGTAGGCGTCCAGACTTCTAGAAAGGTGAAACATACGTGTTATGAAAAGGGCGGGAACCAACAATCAGAGACCAACCGACAATCGGGCGATAATGGAAACCGATGACATACCACAACTGTCGGAAGTATATCTAACAGATGGACTCGGGAGAACAATAAATTAAAATAACGCTGTATTGAATAAACCGCAGTTTCATTTGCGAATAAAATAACAAACATGTGCAAGTCATTCGTGTCTGATGGATATATTTCCTCAGTAAATGATCATAGAAGACGAAGGCCGATCCGAATTTTGAGAGATACCGTCGCGTCACATTAATTTCTATTACGAATATATTTACTAGCAGGACCGAAGATAGCCACTGGTTAACGAATACATATTAGAAGAGTTGGTGACAAAATTGTGAGCTTCCTATACATAAATTCAACAAATTTAATCTCAGGAACAATTGCCCTAAGTGTAGTAAGCAAAATTCCCAGGGACTGAGTGAAAATGCTAATAGGAAACAATTTGACGGGAAAAAAACTGATGACCTCCTCCACCACCAAACCTAGAAACAAGTAACGGCGTAGTATATTAAAATCGACTCACGAAATTCCATTAGCCGGACACCTCGTGATTAATAAAACTTGCTAAAGGATTTCTAGACATTTTTTATTGGCCAGGAGTCAAGAAAGACAGTGAATTTTCGCACATCTTGTCATGTATGTCAAATGACAGGAGTGCCAAGTGACAAAATCCTAGCAGCACCCTTACCAATTTTTGAAGAATCCTTCAGTCGCGTAATAATAGATTGCTTAGGTCCCTTCCCGAGAAGCAAATCAGGTAATAAGTACTTGTTGATCAACATGTGTGCGTCGTTAAGAGGCCAGTCCATTGTGGAATATTTCAGCCAGACATATAGTGAGAGGTCTCATTAATTGTTTTACTGAGGTTTTGGTTTACGTGAAGTAATACAGTCGACCCAAGGATCAAATGACATGCCAAAGCTATTTCAGCAAGTTGTCAAAAAGTGGGCATCACTTCTGTAAAAGCAGGTGCTTACCATCTACAATCACAGGAAGCTCTGGAGAGATTCCATTCCACGCTAAAGAATATAATGAGGATTTTTTGTTTTGATAACTTGAATAAATGGGACGAGGGCATTCTGTTATTAATTTTCGCGGCCCGCGAATCGGTAAAATATTTCTGACGTTTTAGTCCATTTGAATTTGTATTTAGACATTTATTATGAAATTCGTTACAACTAATAAAAGAAAAATTGGGACAAATGATCCAAGCAGAGAACATCTACTAGATTACCGTAATTCCCCATATATAATACGCAATCATACATAATACGCACTCCTTAAAGTTGAGATGAAAGTGTGGGAAAATGCTTCTACTCACGCATAATACGTACCTGTTGTTTGGTAATCAAACCCTATAAATTGTATCTTTCCAATTTCATTACAGCCAGCGTTTCCAACTCTTATTAAATTAAAATGCTTTTAAACGTAGAATAAAATTATTCTAATTTAGTTTCATGATAATTATTATTTTACATTTGTAAGTATTGTTAGGTACGTATGATTGTATTTGACATCCTGATGGGATCGCAAATGCCGAATGTTAGTGGCAAATTTTTGTATGTTTGTGGTGGGTAGTCATTTCGCAACTGAAATCGACTCATGAAGCAGCAATTTTTAAAGATATCTTGTAGCTCTGCATAATACGCACCCTTAATTTTGCTTATTTTTTTTAGAAAAAGAAAGCGTATTATACATGGGGAATTACGGTATGTAGAAAGATTAAGGAGACGATTCTCGGAAGCGAATATGTTAGCTCGAGAGCACATCAGAATTTTTCAAGAAAAAATAGGAGAGCGTTACGATGAGAAAACAGCTGAGCGAAAATTCGAAAGAAGGCGATGAAGTTCTAGTTTTATTACCCACGAAGGACCATCCGCTTAAAGCTAAATTTCAAGGCTCGTACAAAATTAGGAGAAAAATAAACGAACTCAAATATGTAGTCGGTACAGCTGATCGTGAGATGAAAAAAACAGAGATGTCACATTGACATGATAAAATCATACGTCAGAACAACGATAGGTCTGTATTTCCTATCCAAGAATTTTGTTAGGATAGACACGCTAGGAGAAAAAGGGAATTATATATGGATAGTGATCCTTCACATAAACTTAAGAATTTTGAAATATTACCAAACCTCGGTAGCAAGTTAGGAAATTTGCCAGGCACCGAAACTTATCTGCCCTTATCTCGGATTACAAATGTTTATATTCCAAAGAAGCTAGTCAGATATATATGGCATTTCACGATCTAGATGTAGAAAATTCCAAATCAATAAGGCAACATCCATATAAATTGATTTCCCAAAAAGGCAAAGTTCGTAAAGGATGAATGACAAAATTCGTTATTAAATGGAATTATTGAATGAAACCAAAGCGAATAGGTTGTGCCATTCGTATTTGTAGAATGAACCGACAACTCGATGAGATCTTTAACGGATTATAGAAAGGTAAATAAGCTTACGAATACAGATTACTATCCTATTCCTAGAATAGTCGATGTATCGATAGAATTGGAAAGGTTAAACATATAAAGTGTGATCTTCAGGTAACATTAACTGACATATCTAAACTGATATCCATTTATTTGTAACACATAATGGATGTTATCATTATTCCGATAGCTCACCTTAAATATTGAACATATTAATGATGACGTGGTAAATAACTGTGACAGTGCAGTTACGCATCTAAATTTACCAGTAGTGAAAAAAAAAAGGGAATTAAAATTATTTTGGGGGGTTTGGTTGAGGAGATGTTATGTCATTACTCAGTCCCAAACACACTTTACACTTATCGACCAATATCATTCTTCTGTCTGATAATATAACACGTAAACACCCCCTCTCTCTTTAAATATATAATAGTAGTCGCTGATTTAAAAAAGAAATAGGTCAGACAGACTGAACCCGAGCAACTGGTCTGGCCAGGAGCTAAAAATAGATTATCACACACGTGCAGAATCCCGTGAACAAGTAGGAGCGTTGAGCGGGAAAAAAGCGATAGAACCCAGTTTGGTAAAGAAATTCGAAGAAGTCAGACCGACTATGACATCGTTGTGTAACTGGAATTATCGAACTGAAGAGAATGAATGATGTTTCCAACTCACACAAATCCCAAGCACAGAATCATCTGGAAACAAGTCATGTGCAAATAACCCATATTTTTACTTGTTATAGACACGTAAGATAACACGACAAAAGATGAATTCCAATTCAAATCACCACACTATGATGCTTGCATCAAATGCTTAAGTGAATTGCGAAACGTAACAATCTAAGGTAGGCATATGAGACATACTTGTATCCGAATGATGAATTCTGCATTGCTGAATATACATCGCCGAATCTTCATGTCCAAATAACGAATGCTAAATTGAAGAGGAATAGATCAAAAGATACCCCTGCATGAGCGAAAATAAAAAAGAACAAAGAGTAACATAAGAGCAAGAGAAAGAAAAGGGAAAATAGAAAACCATATTTTATTTCAGAAGAAAAATTGAAGCTAAATTTTTCTTTCACTATTTTACCTCAAAATATAACGCATATATCTTTCCACACAGAAATGTATAGCGAACATCTTCCCATACATTCAATAGCATAAATATTTTCATGTATTGTCTAATTGTAATTAAATCTTGTTAATTTGTATATTGGCGTTTGTCGTTTTTTTACTGTGGCTTGTCGTTCCTCATTCGTGTATTTGACCCTGCGGAGAATCCGTCCACTCCGGAGTGTGTTAAAGATGGCGTCTTCTTTTATTTTGTTTTATATTTTCTTTTTTTATTCTCTGGTAAGTATACGTGGCAATAGGCATTGGCATTGAACCGAGAAGATTTTACCCCCGTAGATTAAATATAGTACAGATTTTCCTATAGGTTACCCACATCGATACACACCTGAGAAAGACCGCAGCGCATAAGGGCCGAAGTGTTTTGATAACGAAAACAAATATGAGAACAATAGTATGAATATAAATAGTGTAAATTCAAAAAATAATTTTTCATTTTGGACAAAAGTATTTTGTTCTTGAGGATGGGGCATTTACCACGTATTTTAAAAATGATTCATATTATTGCAATTACAGTTTAACCCGGATATAAGAGAGTTGTCGGGACCGGAGAATAAGTATCTTATATCCGAGTTTCTCTTATTTCCGGGTTTGGTCTATTTTGTTTTATTAACACAGGCTCTAATTTGGGCCCAGAGAAAATATATCTTATATCCGGTTTTCTCTTATATCTGGGTGTCTTATATCCGGGTTACACTGTATATATATATATATATATATATATATATATATATATATATATATATATATATATATGTATATGTGTGTGTGTGTGTGTGTGTGTGTGTGTGTGTTGATGCACGCGTAGCTTAATGGTTAGATGCCTGCAAATTGGGTCTGGAGTATAGAGTTGTAATACCAGTTCGGGATTCGTATACTTAGGAATAGTGCGAAAATATCTCTTCACCCTACTCTTAATAACGAAGTAGCCTTATTTATCTCCTCTTGGTGAGCAGCCTGTATCGGAGGAGTACTCTTAATTCAACACCAGTTAGTCGTGGGGAAGGGCACATCCACGCCTTGAAAATCTATCTTCTACAGAAGCGAGAAAATTAACGCCTGTGAATGTATATTCCAGAGATATGTCTACAGGACCCACACAATAATAGTAGTTGTTGTAGGCATTCAATTTGTCTCTCTAGACAGATGTAGCTCCCCCAATCATTTTGTCATTTTTACGAGCAGTTTTGAACTGTTGCGGGGTATGACGGTCTGACATTACATTCTCTGCAGCCTTCGCTGTCTTCTGATTTCCAAAAGTTGACTAAGCCGGCCTTTGTGACACTTCCTTGAACAGCATAGCGCCAGCAGCTGCGACCTTTTACTAAGTCTTCTAAGCTAACAAATTCAAAGCCTGTGCGTTTCTTAAAAATGTCCTCTTCAAACGTCACACACACAAACACACATAAGTGCGATGGCTAAATTGTCGCTAATTTATATTTTTAATTTCACGCATGCGCATTGATTGTTTTGATTTTGTCGACTGCAAAGTATAGTAGGCTCATTTGGACACCGTCTGTGAGGTAAAAGAGCACAATGACGCAATTCCCTCTGTAAGGAAATTTGAAACGGCATGCTGTACTTCTTGTCATTCGCGTCTGACGCTCCTATACGGACATTTCAGAGTGTTTGAACTGAGGACAGTGCAGAGAATTTTTGAAAAAAATTGGATGAGTCTAATGGTGATTACGAAGATGTATGGAGTGATCATTAGTGATGGCGACGTTATAGCCCCATTCTTCTTCGCACAAGGCCGCAGTCACAACGCTGAGGCTTACATCAAGTACTTTGAGAAAGTAGCGCTACTCTAGGTCAAGAGTATGTCTGCTGGAAGATCCTATGTTTAAAACAGAACTCTACAGCATGCCACACAAGCAGGAGAACCCAGCTATTGGTGTCAGACAATCTCTGCGACCACATCACTCCTGACGCCATTTAACTTCCCATACTGCACCTCCCTTGATTATTATGCGTGGGGCGCAGTTGAGCGAGAAAAACGCGTTGCAAGACCAAAGACGAACTGAAGGCAAGGATTATAGCAGCATTCTCCACCTTAAGCAAAGGGACCATCCAGAAGAGTTGCAGGAAATTCCGAATTCGTCTGGAGGCTGTGGTTGAAGCCGATGGCAATTTTATTGAATAAATTTAATCTTTAGTATTTTATCATACTTTTGTGCAATGTCCTTAAATATATCTGTTAAAATGAGATGTTATTTTCATTTCATAATTAATATGAACTATTATCCATCACACCCTAGAAGTTGCGAGGATGTATTTTGTACATTTGTTTCTATGTTTTATACATAATTTTTAAAAAATTAATATCCATTTATTTTTAATTTATTTATATTTATTTTAAATATTTAGTTTATTTTTAAACGAACTTCGTAAATATAAAAGTTTATGATAGGTAAAACATTAAATTATGTAACGGTGAGTTTTAACGCAGTAGCAAAACAGTGCATTCACGTGAAACTTTGACTTGTGCTACCTGAGTGTAAAAGTGTATATTTATTATTAACATAATTTATAGCTCTATTACTTCACATAGGTCAGTAGTCAATGTGCGATATTATATATATATATATATATATATATATATATATATATATATATATATATATATATATATATATATATGATTAATAATAAATTAATGAATTAATAAGATATTGCTTTGTTTACGTTTTAGATCCGAAACAGAGCAGATATTAGTTTTTCGAGAAAAAAATAAATTATAAAGGAAGTCTTCTGTGGTGTCTGCTGGAAACGGTGCCTCATGCTCGATCCTCGCCTGGAAAAAATATTTTGTCTATTAAGATTTTTCGAATGCACCGGCTGATAGACGGAAAACACACAAAAACGGGCCGTCTATTTACAATACGAGACCCTATTATAATAGCGTTTGAATAAATATATATATATATATATATATATATATATGTATGTATATATATATATATATAGAGAGAGAGAGAGAGAGCGTGAGATAGATAGATAGATAGCGAGAAAGAAATAGATAGATAGAGAGAGAGAGATTGAGAGAAATAGGTTTGTGCGTGTGTATAACAGTGAGGGAAATAGGGTGTTACTGGACGCTGAGCTACCCATGTATTTTCATAGCAGCCCCAGATTGTCCTATTTCTATTCGGGTATAACATTAGAGTTTGAAGTTTCGATTTTCAATATAAAATGACTTATCCCTTTGAAATTTTGACGCAGTACCTTCTTCTATCTCTTATATAATCCCAATTTGGCCTTTTACCGGACATCGCACATATGAATAAATATTAAAACCATATAGAACAATCATATCCATCTACTTACCTTGCAGACAGCATCGTTTTTGAATATAAGTAAAATATGTAAAAATAGTTTTGAAAACCTCGTTAAATCTTGAATGTACGTCAGATAGAGTGGTGATATTTTTAACTTGTCTAATATCTTCGACGAAATACAAAACCAAAAATCTGCCTTCGAAAATAATATATTACTTAGGAAATTTTCATTTAAAATAGAATTCTCTTTGAGATGTCTCATTTGACACAAATAGTCAGACATTTACAACATTTACAAAAAAAACTACACGTTTACATTCATTCCATTTAAATTATAATATAAGAGAGTTGTTATTAAAACTTTGAACAATAAGTCTGAAATTATCAATTCATTCCTTCTTACTTTGTGCGCTGTCTCTGTTCAACGTTTGTCTTCTTATTTTCCTTCTTGGTCCGCGTTCTGTTATTCTTTCTTTTTACAAGCATCTCGTCGCCAGCAAGGCAGGAGTGCCACTAAGTATGCAAACTGCGACAGAAAAGGAAAGCAAGAGAAATGTCAACGTATAGGGAGGATTGAGGAAAAGATAAAAAGAACGGAGAAGGATAAAAAGAGAAACAGGGATCAAGGCATGACATTACATCTAGATTTTTGAAGGTTATGGTCACCAGGGAAATAAATAAGAGGAAGGGAGTTCCACTGTCGGGAAGTGCAAGAAAAGAAGCTGTTGGAGTAGAAGAGGCAGTAAAAGGGGGAGGGCTAGATGACAATATACTAGCACGTTTAAATGCATGCAGTCGGGGCAACCGTGAAATCAGCTCGTCAGAGCAGATGCCATGAACATGTCTGTAAAGAATTGGTCTATTTGGTTAATTTTGTTTTACGGCATATCAACCTCAATGGGTTATCTAATGCCGACAACATCCTTTATTTATTTTGTTTTGTCAAAAATCTGTTTCTGGTAATATTTTTCCTTCAAAATTATATTGCTGATAATATTTTGTTTTCAAAAAGTATTGCTGGTTAGAGTTAACTATTTGCTCATAGCTGGACCCTAACAGGTGCTACCACCCCGTCTGTCTGTAAAGAAAAAAAAAACACACAGAGATAAGCCACACCACGTCTGTGAGAAAGTGAATGGAGTCAAGATCCAAAGTCAGGACCGATCACATTGCATATCCGTCTTTGGATTTTGTCGAGAACCTCGAGATGAACAGCGGGGCCACACACAAACTGCTCGGCTATTTTACTCGAGGTTTCCTTCTAAACGTCTTTACGACTTCATTATGACTGGGTCCCTTGTATTCTCCAAGTCAACTTTCCGGAGTATGTAATACAAAAGTTTCAACTGCCAATTCTAAATACAAATCTATTTTTTGTTTCCATTTTTTGTTCATAATGTCCTTGTTACACACATGTTCCCTTCACGTCCTTCAGCAGAACAAAGTATTCCCTGCTGAAAACTTCCCCTTCATATTCATGGATATTATCCAGTATTCTCTGACTGTGTTAAGGATTGATATTACATAGCCGATCAACACTCTTGTCTTTGTTCCTAACAATGTTTTTTTTTCTGTTTCTTAATACTTTGTTTAACCTTTAGAATCCAAAAGAATTTCAGTGCCACGTCTTCCGTCATCTGTTAGAACCTTATTTAAATTTTTGTACTCGCTTGATTCTGATAACCCCAATTCTTTCTGAGTTGTCCTCATGTCTAAAGAGAGTACATTATGTCTTCTTACAATACGATAATTCTTTGTCACTTTCATTTCCTACATTGTTTAGAACAGCCTTCAGCAACCTTTTGGAGACAGTGGACCAGACAGCTTAGCAGTGTCTCAAAGGAGGGCCATCATATATAATAGCAGATAATTATGTGCTATGCGGGATATACGTGTAGGTGATCACGTACCTTTCAATACATGACTGAGGAGGCAGATTTTTCACGTAGTAGGTTGCCATTTCTTTCTGCGATAGACCAGTTGTCATCCAAGTCCCTTCATCCTTCCCTTCATTTATACTATTGAGACAGTATGCGATCTTACGTTGTTTTTTCTACGTTTTGTCTGTTGAATGATGGTTCGTTCATTACCAGTCTGTACCGAAAATCTACTTTCACGGGTTTGTACAGCAAGTGAAGTTATTTCGTCCCCAAGTCCCGCAAGATAAACCTGATTTCTACCTTAGCCCACTGCGCATTGATTTTATGTTCTTGCAGGTTCGATAAAGAAATGAAGAACATTTATATCAATTTCTATGACGATGTATATCCTGAAAATGTCATAAAGTTCACGTGGGAACGCAAAATTAAATAATTCAAGGCTCCTGTAGTTTTTGGTGCTGACCTGTGCGCCCAACATTTGAAATTGTCTTGGCTAGGCAGGAAAAGTCAGATACTAGAAAACAGTGTCGGCCTGTGTTACATCGGATTTTTCAGAGGTTAGATTACCATGCTGTTTTCCGAACTAATCCGATTTTCCTCTCATTTCCTCTCGTTTGTCAAAGATGGTTTGTCCTACCCACCAAAGCAATTTAGTTGTTTATGAATTCAAATGTCAAATGTCAATGCGAGACTGACTATGTTGGACAAACCGATTTTCGACTCGAAGCCCGCATCGTACAACTTGTTCCTGTAAATATAAGACAGGCTATTTTTAATTACAGTATGCGTTTTAACCAGTCTGTTCACGACTTGGATATTGGTCAGTATTTGCTAGACAATCGGAGTATGTGGCAAAATATAGGAAAGGTCCGCTCAATATTTACACATACTAGAATCGGTTTTTGTTAAATTGCACTAACGGTCTTTGCGAAAACAAAGCATTTTCTTCGCTCTCTCCATCTTTTAGGGGTTATGTGTATGGATTGTTCTATTTTATACTCATTAAGAAGCTTTTACAGTGGCTCTTTTGCACATGTATGTTTTCTCTTCGCCTTCGTCTTTTTAATAATATAATTGTATTTTAGACAGAGTCCCTTTTTTTCCTGCTAATATTTTTTCTTTCTCGCAGGTCGAATAGTTATTCTGTAGGCATGGTGGTGTAATGTATAGCGGCTCGGATTGAGGAATCTGTGAGCCGAGATCGAACTCCAGTCGGATCCATAAAATTCACTTACGAACTAGGTATGAATTCTTTTCTTCTCCCCTAGCTATGGGCAAATAGCAGGATAGACTGTGTTCTAATCCTTGGGTGTCAACCGGTCTAGGAGAAGGTAAAACTCTGAATTCAAAACGATCCTCGGCTCCGTCAAGTTTTGGGGCTCCCTTCTTGTTAGTTAATCTACTTAGCGAGCCTTTCTCATTCTCTTCTCTCCTGTGTGTAAGTATCGATTATGTTAAATCAATATGTACCAACGTATTCTTCTGACAAACTGTTGGTTGAAAAGGTTCCTTAAAGAAAAATGAAATCTATATATAAGTTCTGTAGTAGCAAATTTATGTTTACATACATACATACATACATACATACATATATATATATATATATATATATATATATATATATATAGATAGATAGATAGATAGATAGATAGATAGATAGATATGTGTGTGTGTATGTGCGTAAAATGAGAACGAACAGAATCGAATTCTGACGTTCGTAACTTTCAATTTAAAAGCGTGATCAATACAAATATATATTCTTTATTTTAGGATATTACATCGAAAACATGGAAAAACGCTACATGAATAGAATCAGAAAACGTGCAGCCTCTTTTTCTCGTAATAAAAGAGGTTATAGGTTGTTTTTAAATATCAATAAATTGTCTACTCACCTGTTATTTACTAACACCTGATGTGTTAATACACATCAAAACATGCTTGCATTTGTGTAGCGTTTTACATGTTTTGTAGTAAAATTCTAAAATAAAGTATATATATATATATATATATATATATATATATATATATATATATATATATATATATATGTCCTCTTTGCAGGAAAAAAAAAATATATATATATATTCCTGCAAAGAGGACACATCCTTCAATCCTGTCGGAGGCCAAATATTTTCCTCTTGTTTGCTGGCCGGTAGACGAAATACATAAATTAAAAGTTACACACAAGAACAATCACAGAAATTGTTGAAGTTCAATTCTTATTGATAATTAAGAGAATTTTAACCTTGAACACTACACAGGAAATCACCATTGACAACTGTTGTCCCTAATGAATATATAAATGATCGATAATCGATCTTCTTTTATCTATTCAAGCAGATTATATCAACTAATCAGCTTTTTCTATTATTCGCTATATCTGTTTTCAATGATTTGAATTTCCTTTTTCTTGTTATAAAGTATCATTTTTTTTTGTCGGGGTAGGGAGCTTTTCTTTTTCATTTACCTTGCTTACTCGTAAATAAACCGAAACCTCGTGCTACATTTCCCAGAAATCTTCACCAAATCATAATACTTGGAGACATTTGATTGCCTTATAGAACGGGTTGTGAAACAATGAAATGATAAATGACATGTTCTACTGACAATAAAAAAAGCAATTATTATAAAGACTGTACTATATCTAATCATAGCTCGATATTGATTGCAGCGTTGTTTAAATAAGCAGTTTTCCCACACTGATGAATGTCTGAAAGACTGGCAAAAGCACAAGGCCATCTGATCTTAATTGGTCTGTTTTTAATATATCGCTACAACTGATCATTAATTATTGACCTACAGTGCCCAGCTGTTAATTATCCACTTGTACGATAGAACCGGATCAAATAACAATCTCGCTTAACGCAAACTTTCCTATAATTAATTACTTTTTGTTAGTTTTCTGCATAAAATATTTACTTTCCTTATTTTCAGCTATGAGGGGACGAGTCCACTTGAATAAGATTTTTTGGAATTTTTGTGTATATGTTTTCATTCATTAATCTCTCGATGATATCTCCCGTTTATTATTTAATTTTTGGTATTTTCATTTCCATTATGTGTTCATTGGCATTTCATTTCTCATTATTTTGCTATGTTGCATTTTTCTTTTTTTCTTATATTTTCTTTTATATTTCATTTTGGTTTTAAGTTATTTCTTCTATTTATTTTCTTTTTCTGACTTTTTCTTCATTTCTCTTTCATTTTCTTTTCTTACTTATTTTTTATTTCACTTACATTTCCTTGTTTTTATTATTTCTGGAGTTGCGATGGTTTTATTCAGTTTTTTTTTTCCTTAAGTTTTATTTTGTTTTCCTATATTTCTGTCTTTTTCTTTCTTTCTTAATCGTTGTTTTTCTATAGTTTCTTCTTTGTATTTTGTTCTTTCTTTTTATTGCGTTTTCTTTCTTTTGCACTGTTTTTCTATAGTTCCTTGTTTTTCTTTTTTATTTCTTTGTCTTCGTTTTTTCTATCCTTTTTTCTTTGTTTGGCTAAAGTTCCTTCTTTTATTTTCTTTCCATCATTTTCTTTCTGTCCTTCTATTTCTTTCCCTCCATTTTTTCTTGCTTATTCTTTTTCTTTTTTTCTCTTTTTCTATAGTTCTTTTTTCTTTCTATCCATCATTTTGTTTCCTACAATATTTTGTTTTTCTTTGTTTTCCTTCTTTTTTCTTTATTTTCTTTTTCCTTGTTTTTCTTTCTTTACTAAATTTTTCTTTATTTTTCTTACTTTAATTTTCTTTGTTTTCTATAATTACTCCTTTTTCATTTTTCTTTCATTCTATCTTTCTTTATTTTGTCTGGTTTTTATTTATTTCCTTCTTTACTGTTTTCCTTTCGTTGTTATTCTTCCCTTTCTTTTTAGTCTTGTTTTTCTTTCTTTCTTTTCTGTTATTATTTCGTTGTTTTTCTTTTTTCCCTTCTATTTATTTATGTTTATTTCATTCATTTTCGTTAATTTTGATTTCTTTCTATCAGATTTGTTTCCTTTTTATATTTTCATTTTTCATTCGTCTTACTTTTTCATTTATT
>OZ038485.1:129793829-129798829 GCA_964036315.1 Acanthosepion esculentum
ATGCTTAGTCGTCCTTTAACGAGTTCTACATATTCAGAAATTCAGAATCCTTTGTCGTTACGTTAACGTTGGACTTTGAATTAATAATTTTTTTTTCAGCCTGGGTTCTTCACTGACTTCTCCCAATTGTTGAAACTCTCAATTATTAATTTTTTTTTTCCGTATGGTTCATCTCATCCTCGTCGCCATTGTTGAAACTTGACTAATGCATGGAATAATAATGCAAACACAAAATGTAGTTAGAATAAAATGTATTGAAACAAGAAAGTGTACACAATATTTACATATAGTCTTTTGTATATTCCTGGGAAGACCGTTCCTGGAGAATGTGTTGACGAAGTCGCAGTCGGGCAGAGTCTCTAGTTGGATCTCTGGATTCTCCCCCCTGTCTTCCGGTACCAACCATATTTATATCGTCGGTACTCCGCTATGCAAATTAGGTGGATCCTACCACAACACTTATATATATATTTATGTCATTAAAAATATACATTGCTTATATATGTATTTATATACATATATATATATTTGTGTATTTAGGCAGCAATCCTTCTTTCAAGCACATATATATATATACATATATATATACATATACACACACACACACACACACACACACACACATATATATATATATATATATATATATATATATTGCTTATATATGTATTTATGTCATTAAAAATATATATTGCTTGTATTTCGAATGGCCATATTTATACCTACTTTGTTGACGGCAGAACAGCATATGACCAGATTTTTCCTTCTCACCATAAGGAACCTTCTTCCAAGAAACGAAACAACTGAATACACTGATCTGCATAGTGTTATATATATATATCTGGTGACGACCTCAATACGGAAACCTTTTAGGTGTCGTCAGCAGTACAACAAGGAGGGGACGATTATTTTTTTCCCGCCAGAAGATAATGTAATTCTGATGGCATAAGTGTTTATAACTGGGACAAGAATCATTTTGAACAGAAAATCAGCATTCTCTATCAAGTGCTCCAAGAAATACAACTCAAGATAGACCTTTCCAAAACAGAAACGATGATCTGGAATCGGAATGAAAGCTGTGATGGCACCTGCCCTATATCCATCATAAAAATGAAAACATCCTCTATGAAGTGTTTCTAAGAAATAGAAATCAGGAGAAAACATTGCGAAAGAGAAACTATTATCTGGAATTGGAATGAAAGAATTGATGACACACATTCAGGAGCTGGAATTAATAAATGACATGTCTTGGAATATAGATCAATTATAAGAATTGAAATACAAAGAAAATTGAAATTGTATATAGAATAGGCTGTTCCAAACGTAGTTTCGCTCAACATCGCAAATTGCTACAAAACCAAAACATCAATTTGAAAAATTAAAGTTCCACATCCTTGCAAGATTGAGAATTTCATGTTGATGCCAGACATGGCGTCAACCCGTTCAGAAGTGTCTAAACTGTAAGCTGTATGCATCTGATTCCAAAGATCCGTGGTGAAAATGGCTTTAAGTGAGTGAAGCTTGAGGGTTTTGTCAAAGATCATACTTTTTTCAACGTTATGGAACGGCGCTTCAGATTCAAAAACAAATGACTGTACTTAATAAGAGAAAGCACTTCTGGTGAGGACTACCAACAACAGCAACAACTACAATTAAGTGCATATGTAACTCGAGGAGAAAATAATGACGTAAGGCCATTGTACAGTAGACGAGGGGTGAGCTATCCTGATGACATAGGCATTCATATTTGGAATAATAATGACCTTGAACAAAAAAGCAACATTCTGTAGAAACATCCTGATGTAGAAAGAATAAATGCTAAATACGACAAATACGTCCATCTATTATAACAAATTTCGTACAGGAGATAAGGAAATTGAACAGAGAAGAGGATGTGTTATGGCTATTTTCGACTAACACCGCAAGTTGCTACGACAGAAAACCTTAACGTAACAACATGAGTCTTATTCTTAAAATAATCTCGTCAGCTCAAGACTTTTATAAGGATGCTGTGCATGGCACCAAGCTTGTACAGAAATATCTAAACTTTTTATAAGCAATTCACTCCAAGCAAGGCGATAATTCTACGAGTACGGAGTCGGTTACGGAGAGTGAACGTGAGAGAAAATAATGTGTATAGCGGGGATTGAAGAAAGGATAAAATATGAACGTGGTTTAAGACAACAGGAGATGGCGACTGACGTTGCAATAAAATCCACGGAGATTGTAATTATCAGGGAAGTAAGAAAGAGGAAGGTAGTTCCACTGTCGAGAAGTGCGAGAAAAGAATCTCTTGGTGTAGAATTACTTTGTAATATTAAACTGTTTCAACAGTAAAAGGGTGGGTCGTAGATGTCAATCTAGTCGCACGCTTAAATTCATGTAGTCGGGCATCAGGATAAATAGCTCGTCAGAGCAGTTGCCATGAAAATATTTGTAGAAAAGACAGAGGGAAGCCACATCACGTCTGTGAGAAAGTGACTGAAGTCAGGATCAATTAAATTGCAGATATTTCTCTGGAGTTTGTCAAGGACCGTGAGATGAACAACAGATGCGCCCTACCAGACCTTGAACTACTATTCAATGCACGGAAGAATCGTAGATTTGTAGATTTGTAAGATGGACTCCGACGAGAAAAAAACTTTCTGGCACGGCACAATGAACCAACCTTTATATGAGTAGATGCAGCTATCGATTCAATGTATTTATTCCACTTCAAGCTGGACGAAAACGTGAGCCCAAGAAGGCGCAGTGAGACGCTCTCATGGTGTCCAGCATCATACATGCTGATGGCGAACAGAGACGTTTCTCTGTGGTCGTTAAATGAGATTAAAATTCACAACCCATTTCTGGCCCCAGTTAACCTTTTAGAGAGCAACAGCAACGTTAACTGACGAATTTAGTAATGAGACAGGAGTAAATAGTATCATCATCAGCATAAATTCCTACTTGGGAACTGATGATATCAGGAAGATTATTGATGAAGATCAGAAACAGTGTAGGATCCATGATAGAATCTTGGGGGACACTCGTGTTCGTGTGAAATGTTCTAGAAGCGAGACCGTTCAGAACGACATTCATTTCACAATAAGATAGAAATGATTGAATTAAATCAAATAATTGTTGTGTAATACCGTAGCCCTGAAGCTTATGTAGAAGAGCAGCATGCCAAGCCCTGTCAAATATCTTTGAGATATCTAGAGCCACAATACCAGGTTCGCTGTTGTATCAAGAGCATGTTACATATATTTAGCTATAGCTGTTAGCACGTCAGCGGTAGACCTAAAAAACGGAAACCATATTGTTTATTAGTGAGTAAGTCATGCGAATTAAAACGCTTAACCCCTTCAGCATTGATTAAAGCCTCGAATAATTTGCTAAAATGCGGTAGGAGACTGACAGGGCGTTAGTTAGAGTGGTCAGAAGGTTCTCCAGAGTTCTTAAAGACAGGAACTACAGAAGAGGATTTTTAACAAACTGGAAAGCAAGAAACAGCTAAGCATTAGTTGTATAGTTTGACGAGAACTGAAGTCAGCTTGGGAGCATATTTCTTTAGGACGACGGCTGGTATCCCCTCACCTACATTTGCGTTATGGGAGTCCAATTTAGAAATGATGCGTTGAGGCCAACGATGAGATTATACGCATATCACTCAGTAGAGCCTGAGTTCTTAGGGGTGGAATCAAGTGTTGAGTTGGATGAGTATTTCTGAGTAAAGCATTGAGCCTTATCTGCTGCAGATGTCCGGACTACCAATTGATTGAACAGGCGAGGGACTGAGGATTGGATGTTGCAAAGCCCCCATATAGTCTCTAGATCCGATCCTATAAGATGTTTCATTCTATCAGCGAACAGAAACCTTGCTTCATTGAAGACACGCTTGCACTCAGTACAAGCAGCGACAGAGACATTTGTTGCAATTAGACGTGTCGCTCGGGTAGAGCTGGAATAAGTGATTCCTGTGGGCTATAGCGACTGAGCATGCAGGTGAGAAGTAAAAAAATGAACGAGATTTAACTTGATATTTCCTCGCTGGAATGGAAGCATCTATGCTGGATTTCACCCAGGAGGAGACCTCAGACGCACATTTTTAAACGGGAAGATTAAAAATTTCATTGCAATGTACGTTAAGAAGAAAATCACGAAACGAGTCGCAATCAACTCGTAGATAACATAATGTTAATCTGTTTGTAGGTTCTTGGCTGGTGAGGGAGAGGAGGGATATGTTTATAGACACTGCCGTATGATCATAGTTACCAAGAAGGCAGAGGTACGTAATAGGAAAAGAAGCAGGGATAGAGGTAAAAAAGACATCGAGAAGAGTTTCCGACAGGTTTAATGGACAAACGCGTACGAAAGTCAACCACTTGCGTGAGAGATTGAGTGATTGAAAATTTAAGGGTTTTGATACCACAGATGCTCTAGCATAAATATGGTTTGGTTTATTTTGTTTTACGGCATATAAACTTCAGTGGGTTATTAAATGCCGACAACATTTTTAGGGTAGATTCGTATGAATAGAATATGTATTCTTTGGTTTAGATTGGCTTAGTTTATTTTGTTTTACAACATTTCAACCTCAATATGTTATTAAATGCCGACAACATTTTTAGGAAAGATTCGTATGAATAGAATATGTATTCTTTGGTTTAGATTGGTTTAGTTTATTTTGTTTTACAACATATCAACCTCAAAGGGTTATTTAATCCCGACCAATTTTTTTATAGTCGGTAATATTTTGTTTTATCAAAAATCTGTTTCTGGTAATATATTTCCTTCAAAATTGTATTGCTGGTAATAATTTGTTTCAAAAAAGTATTGCTGGTAATAGTTAACTATTTTCCCATAGCTGGGACCCTAACAGGTGCTACCACCCTGGATCAGGGTGAACCTGGAAACACCAGTAATTAAGAGGTGGTTCCACGCTCCTCAAAACCTCCTGATCAGCAGCCTAAATATGCATACATACTTGTTCGCGGGTGGGGCAAAAGCATATAACA
>OZ038485.1:129803829-129811329 GCA_964036315.1 Acanthosepion esculentum
TGTATCATATCCTGCTGTATTGCATTTAATACAGCAGCCCAGAAACATAGACAGATATACATGCACACACATACAAATGCACATATATGTGGGGATATGTGCGTGTGGTTTTCATATTCATTTATCTATCTGCATACAAATATTCTATTTTCAATCATTTTCAAAGAGTTATTTTAATACAAATTAAAGTGCATAATTTTTTGGTTAACAGCCTGTTTTACTCGATTTTCAATATATTCAATTTTTTTTCAAAAAAAATTGGTAATGTCCGGTTGGAGGCGAGACTTGGTAAATTACCGATACAATAATAGTATCACCTTCGAAGGATACATTATTTATTTGTATAATGATACAAAATGTGGCACAAGGTCAAAATGGGGTATAGGGCTAAGGATGTTTTTTTTCTGTCTTAACGTTAAAATTAGCTAGCCACAAAACACTGATCCAAACATACAACAATATCCCTTTCACCAAAACAACGCACACTTACCATTCTTACATCATCCACCATAATTCCTCAAAAAAATCCATGAAGTCCTAACTAGTCCCCGTACCGACAATTCATTGTCTGTGTGGGGGGGAGGTGAATAAAACAACAAATTTAAAAATCTAAACCTCAATGAATTTTTACAAAAATGTACAAAACTATTTACAAAGAACTAAACAAAATAATGTTAGTAATACCCCCCCCAATCCCTAAATGTGACAAAAACATCGGTTAACTGGACGAAATTAATGCGGGACTTTAATATCAAACATTCATTCATTCCAAGCACTCACTTTAAACACACTCATTCAAGCCCAACAACAAATACGAGATCTCCCCCTAAACGAAAGGCACCCCGCATCCACCTGGGAATTGATATCACTTACCGCCTAACGAAGGAGGCGAGAGAGAATTATAGCAAAGGAGAAAATCAGGACGGAAAGAAAAAGGGCCAATGAGCTAGCATCCTCTAGCTAAGTTAACCTAAAGAAAGAAACTAAGGACCAAAAGGAAACCTAAATGAATCTAAACGCGGGTGGATTTAGCCCATGTTCAACACAGGGAGAACAATATCCTGACATCCCCTTTCACTGGAAACTAGCGCGGAATTTTCACCCACCTTTTGCCAAATTCTGATGAAGAGAGCCACCGACTTTCCGTCCTATTCTTTACTTTAAGCTGATGAAGATCATTTGTGAAGAAGTGTACTTCTCCCCTCCATAGGATGACCTTCTGACGTGTCGTCCAAATCACGAATCTCATGATCCCTAGCAAGAAAAAGAACACGCAGTGTTCAGCCGTCGTCAACGGTAGCACCACTCAAAACTTTTCGCGAAGCATGCGAACCATGAGGCCTTTGATGACATGTAAATGCCCTGATCACCATCATTTGTTTTCTGGTTCCTGAGAAACATTGTTGTGAACACTGACTAGTTTATCAAGGTACAGTGAATAATCACAGTTCAGACGAGGAGTTATATTGCAGATCAGACGGATGAGACATTTGAAACCCCTCGAACATACATTCATTATTTGCGTCCCGGGAAAATTTAATGGAATGCATTAGCGACCACCGTAGACAGTGCAGTTCATGTCCGCCTACACAAGTCATTGACCGCTTTGCTGTAGGTATCAGGTCCAAATTGTCCATAATTGATTTGAAAGCAATCTATAGGCTTCCGGCAAATGGTGAGGCCAACAAGTTACCCTACACGACTAAACAAGTGTTTAAAAAACACAGTGGATTGGCCTATTCAAGCGCTATATCCGTTACCTACTAATATCAAGGAATGCTGCTGATATGGAAGCAGTATGGATCAATATAATCTTTAGATAAAATCGATGCCACCTTGAGATGATGGATTTTACTTGGATAGATATTATCCGGGTATTTTCTTATACACTCTGATTTAAACATACACTCAATTCTGGCAATTCCATATGCATATATAGAGGAAGGATCCACCAGATACACACAAACGTGTATGCCGGAAAAACACACATAGTTATACATACATACATACATATATATATATATATATATATATATATATATATATATATATATATATATATATATATATATATATATATATATATATATAAACATAAGTTTGATACAACAGAATCAGTTTTTGTTCGCTCTCTCAGTCAAGAAGAATGCTTTCCTGCGTTTTCATATATATATATATATATATATATATATATATATATATATATGTGTGTGTGTGTGTGTGTGTGTGTGTGTGTGTGTGTGTGTGTGTGTGGGTGGGTTTAAACATATATATTGTTAAATATAACAGAAAATGAAAGTCTGAATCAATGTCTGATCATGAAACATTATAATATTCGTAATGTTTCCATTAATTTCGGGTGAAAATAAAAACAAAAATCGTCCAAAATTTGGATATTTTTCTTATTAATTTCTTTCTTGATCTAAGCTTTCGGCTTACATGAGCCATCTTCAGTCTGGTTATACGGACATTTTCAGAAAGATATTCCTCATCGAATACAATGTTTTGTAATACTGACATAGATGTTTGCTATGCAATGATAACGGTCGCGGAAAAGAAGACGCTGTTCGTATCAAGATGTAGTTCTAAGACAGGGGTCGGCAACGCATTCGACCTTGTGGGCCAGATCGGGTTGCGGGCCGGAGGAAGGCCATTAATGAAAAATTAAGGACAATTACATATGCAGACCCCTGTCAACCTAAATATTTAAAACCATAATGAAAAATTAAACATTGAGAAATCAGAAAAACAAAAGAAAATCTAAAATTAAAAAAAACACCTAACAAAAATTACTTTTCCTCATATACGTCAAAATACCTCAAAGTGAAAAAAATCAACCTAAGTGAAATGGATGAAATTATGACGTGTAGGTTTGAAACTGTTATTGAAAATTGTTCCACAAACGAACCACACACACACACATCAAACAAAAACGAAGCGCATATACCCATACATACGAGTACAAATAGTTGCAAACATATACACTTACGTACGTACATCTGCGGTATCATCGACACATTCATGAGGCATGTATGTATAATGCGCGTATGTTTAACTGTCTTTAGATTTTTGCTACCTCGCATGTCAGTCCCTCCCTGGCCGCTTTCAATTTAGCGTTCCTTTCGCTTCTGTTATCTTTTAATGTAGCCAAGGGTCATAACAAATATGTATCCATTATTGGACATTAAACGTAGGCAACGCAACTTGGTAAAATAAGTCCCGTGAAAGATAACTGGCAGATAGTCTAATATAGTTTATAACTGGCAGTCTAATATTTTTAGTGCACTGAGATTAATAAAAATAGAGTCATTGGTAATCAGGCTCGCGGGCCGGTCAAAATGCCTTCACGGACCGGATCCGGCCCGCGGGCCGTAGGTTGCCGACCCTTGTTCTAAGACGTCATGCCACAAGAGAAGCCAAAATATTAACAATAGCACTGTGTGTTTAGGTGCAATGTAATGCTTTGCGACAAGTTTGAAATGTAATTTTGTCGAGCGTGGGTTGCTTTGTTATAATGTAGATGGCCTCCAATATCTGAAGGTTCATTTGACTGTGTGTATGTGCGAGTATAGCCGAGTCGTTAGTACGTTTGCATTGACCATGAGACTCGGCTTTGAATCTGACCATTGTCTATTTGTCAGAAAGGAGAGTTCCAGATGTTATCGGACTGGAGGGTTTCCAGCGTGCGGCGCCATTGGAAAATGGCTGAAAAACCATACCACGAGCTGACCCAAGCCTTGTGAGCGAAATTGTGTAGATGGTCGATAGCTGTACTAGCACGTGATGACTTGTGGAGTGAGCGGGTTGGCCTTGTTCAAAATGTTGATCACGGTCTTAACTAATGTCTGCTCAGTATAGTTGCAGTATAAACCGCAGGTGGGCTCTGTGGGTATAGAATAAACACAAATTGCGCCTGAGCTATCGTCTACAATAGGGATTGGCTTGCCGCCATAGTAGAAGGGTATCCTCGAATACGAGTTGTCAACTATACATACATATAAATACATACATGTGTGAGTATTCTTGTTTTATCAACTAATATCTGTCTAATATTATGTACATGGATAAGAATTTCTAAGAAATGTTGTTTAGTAAAACCAAGATCAGAAAGCTGACAGGGAACATTTCTATCAGTATTGTTTCAGAGCGTTGTTTCATCATGTTTTTAATTATTATGCATTTGGTTACAATAGTATAAGTGTTTGTTTTGACGTACACTGTTATCATTAATATTATCAATTTTGTTAGAGGTATTATTAAGTTTATTGAAATACATTTTAATTTGTTTATAGATATTTTTTTTACTCCTCTGGCAGTGGAGACTTCAGGGGTTTTTGGCCATCGTTCGATGGCGTTCCTTCGGAGGATTGGCGCGATTGCGTCTCGATTAAGGAACGAGCCTCGCGATGGTTCGAGGTAATGCTTTCTCCATCATAGCTGCAGGCAGGGGATAGAAAAAATTGTTTATAGTTACGTTCTTCTGGAATTGTCATCAATGGTCGACTAAACTTGCTTTGTTTCAATAACTTTTGTTTTGTTATTATTAATTACTTTGGTCAATATTTCATAATAACACTCGCAAATATATTCTTGCTGGCAAATTCAATAAAAGTTTTAAAAAATAAATTTGCTGATCAATGATGGAATTAGGAAATCCATTATTAACAAGTCTTTGTTTAATGTTATGTAATTCTTTAAAGAATATAGTTTGGAAGAATATATCATTTGTGTGCGTTGGATTAAGTTTTTTTTTTATGAGGGCTAACTTATATCGTTGGGGAGCATTCTCTATTATAATTAAGAAGACACGAGTTAATGCTAGTGGGTTTCCTATGTAGAGAACTAGCAAATTTATATAGACTGGAATCAATAAATTCATCAAGGAATGGAATTTTATTATTAAGTTCTAATGTAAATTTGAGCACATACTGTCTTAGAAATGTGTTTGAAGTTGTGTAATTTCATCAATATTTTAAGCTAAAACGAATCTTATATAGGTTGTTTATTAGTGCCATTAAACACAATCATCAGACCTGGTGATTGCATTTAGCATGCGTGTTGACTTCAGTGTTAACATATATATTCACACACACACACACACACACACACACACACACACACACACATATATATATACACATATATATATATATATATATGTCTGTGTGATTGTCATCAACAGACAGACAGACTGTTTCGCTGTATCACAGCTCTTCAGTATGGCTAGACGTCCGGTTGCCTCTAGCTAGGATCGAAATCCTAGTCGGGCCACGGCAGGAATGAAGGTGAATTTTAGCGTATTTATTTTTAGATTTAGATAAACACACAGTGACTGACAGGACTCAATTCTGCCGAAGATCCGTGCTATATTAGCTTAAATAATCACTGTTTACAAACCCACGCTTCCTTCCCACAGATCTCAACCGAAATTAATTTTCAGGAGCCAATGTATATATATATATATATATATATATATATATATATATATATATATATATATATATATATATATATATATATATCCAGGTATAAGATAAGAACATATGGAATATTTATCTTACAATATGGTTAAACTTTAAATTTGGTAGTACTATTTGATATGGTTATAATTAGTTAGTACATTGCGGAGCACATTCTATGAGTGATTATTTTATGAGTGATTAGTTTATTGAGATTTAATGTAGCAATATATTTCTGTGTAGTCAGTAATATTAATATCTTGCATGAATATTACACATTTTTAAAAATTTTAAACGGTTTGTTTTCAATGGTTTCTTAAAGAAGCCTTTTTAATATTCAACTACAAAAGCTATGTTACAATTAGATACTATACGTTTGTTTATCTTCCTCCCCTCCCCTTAGCCTGCTATGGACAATTGATCAAGTCTTGTTTGTCCACAATTTTGATGCAGTGTTTCCTCTCGCTTATATTTTGAATTAATTTCATGTCTGCCACAAATGAACTTGTCTAAGATGATATTTCAGGTCACATTATGCCATGATCTAAATTTACTTTTATTAGGTTAATTTTGAATTTAGCGTAGGTCTGACACCTGATTGATTTTTCAGCGTTAACTCACAAGCCACATTTTAATTCGGATCTCGTCTTTTCTCATCTCCTCTTCTCTTTCGAAAAAGTAGGTGATATTTGATTTTGAAGTTAAAAGTAATCGTTTACTCACCAGTTATTTACCATCGCCTGAAGAGGCACAACTCAGTGCGAAAACACGAAGGCTATTGTGTAGCGATTTTGAACATGATTTGTTTTAATCCCCTAATATATATATATATATATATATATATATATATATATATATATGTGTGTGTGTGTGTGTGTGTGTGTGTGTGTGTGTGTGTGTGTGTGTGTGTGTGTAATTTGATACTTAAAAGTTATCGGATAACTTGCTTCCTCAATCTGACCAAATGACCAAACCTAAGTATTTTGAGTGTAATTCATTTTATGTCAACTCGAGATATTTCAGCTTTGTCTATGTATCTATAGAGATCTTTCTAATAATGAACTTTCGTATGAATAAATTGAGAGCCTGTATGTCTTCCCCTTCGCACATAAATGGTTTTACTTACTTTGACACGTTTTACTGATCTGGGTGTAAACCCCAGTGCCAATTTCAACAAGTCCTGCATTTTATCAAGCAGGCCTAATGAATTTAAGTCGAGCACTATTACATTATACGAAACAGAGAATCAGCCTTGATAAATCTTCCTATCTGGGCAGATACTTAGTTTATCTGATTTCAATTCGTTAACTCTCCTATTCACACTCTCTCATTCATTCTTTTACTCTCCTTCATAAACTTTTCCCCATCTTTTTGGCATGCCTGCCTTTCCTCACCCACGCAGTCCTCTCCTGCCTATTCCGTCTATTTTCCTCATCTAAAGAATTGGTGACGTGTTGATATTTAGTATACATTGCTTAGACTGGTACAGGAATTTATATTTTATGAAGAAACGGAAGAACTCACTCTTCACCATCAAAATAAATTTCGGGATCTGTTTTAAAGATATCGCAGGTTAGTATGCATCCTAAACGTTTACTTAGTTTAGTCTGTCACGATATCTTAATTATCGTGCGTAGAAGTAAATGTAATTATTAATGCTGACATTTGCTACATTTAAAAAAATCTACGTACAATTTCCAAGATATGGTAGATAAATATTTTTGTCATGCGATCTCCCGTTTAGAATAGCAAGTTTCCTCTGATTCCTTCAAAATCAAGACAATCAAAGAAAGCTATTCAAGTTTCTTATATTAACTGATAAAATCTGATCAACTCGCAACCGTACTTTTTTTTTCAGTGCATCCAGCAGGACCATGACGCTGTTGTATTACTCTTTGATCTGCAACGAGTGATCCAGGAGACTACATAGATCCCGCCGTTATAAAACAGAACGGCTTTGACGCTCCTAGATGAGATGTCGAAAAAGAGGCGTCGCTCTCTGGGGTTACAGATGATTCCATCTACCTCAAACAGGCCGGTC